>VYYJ01003949.1:0-14844 GCA_021029165.1 Cyphoderus albinus
ATTGCAATGGCAAAACTCCATTATCACCATTCACCAAATTTTTTAAGTCTCTTTTCTGTGTCACTGAAGATTTTTTGGTTGGGTCGGAAGACATGTTTCACCATCATCATTGTTATCTTTACATCTTATCAATGACATGATACGAATGCGACCGATTGAAAAACGGTGGCAGCAGGCGGATGCGGATACCACGACCGCCACTTTACAATGGGAAACCGATCTTTTTCCACACGCATTAAAGATTGATTGATGCACTCCATTTTTACATTTTCTTTTCTTTTCTGGATCAAATTACAAAAAGCAATAAAATAAAAACATTTTCATTTTCGGATGATTTTCCTTTTTGTGTGTGTGCGTTTTACGCTACGTTTGTCGATGGGTGGGATTGATGCTCCATTCAATTGAATGAATTATGCATGTAAAAATAAAAACTTTATTTTAAATAAAAAAGATCAGGTTCTTGTGAAGAGAAAAGATGAAAATAAATGGGTAATTTTTACGTGTTATTTTATAAAAGTTCCTTTTCGGGTGCAATGCAACGCAATAGAATTCAACTTCCAATCCCATGCACGGTTTTTCATGGGCCATGTGAGTGTTATATGAAATTTAATATTTTTACTTTATTTCTCGGGAACAAAAATTAAATTGCACATATATTTTCCCTTTATTGCTCTTTTTAGGTGTCAATGTCAGAATCTCACTCACAATTTAATTTTCACCGCCGCCGATGGAAAAAGGAAAACATAATTTTTTCCTTTTTTCGTTTCGTCGCTTCTTTTTTAAAGATTGAAACGAATCGCGGAAGATCGGATTGTAAAAAAATAGTGCATAAAATAAAACATTTAAAAAATATAATTGATATGAGAGGAGCCTTATCAAGCGTGCAGACACACACGCACTTACTAAACGCGGAGACACAGGTCGTGTGTGACAGATGGGTTTTACGCGGGTCATTATAATAATATATGAAGTACGCAAGGATGAATTTTACTGCTCTTTTTCCTCATTTCCGACATCCGACGTTTTTCAACATGAACATGGCATTTTTATTGTCAGCAATAGCGGCAGCTCACTTCTCTTCTTCTTGAGCTTGTCTCCATCTCCGAAAAAATAATAACTTTTTCGTAATAACTCTTCTTTCTTTCTTCTGTTGTTCATTTTTGCCACATAATTTTTATGTTCACTTCACTTGCGTACAATACACACAAGAAAGTAATATAGCAGTGGTTGCATTGCCGTCTTTGACTGTGTGCGCAATAATTTAAAGGGGGAAATGCCAAAGTGGTAATAAAAAGATTTTTTGGTTCAAGTCGCGCTCACGATTTTCTTTTTTTACCAAAGAATCATGAAGTAGGAAATAAAACAGGAGGCAAGTAAAAAAAAAAGAGAAAAAAATGACTCGAAATGAAAATGAACCCCCGGTTCAGTTTCATTTCATGGCTTATCATAGACGTGGACACATTGCCCAATAAAAAATGCAAGAAGTTAGGTGATATTAGAATTATAATTTTTTGTTTTGTCGCTTCTGTTTTTCTGTGACTTGAGTGGAGAGTTAATGCTGAAAAGAAAAAAAGTATAATACCGAGGGTTTAACGAGCGTAATAAATAACGGGAAATGTGGGGATGGGGATGGAGATGCCTTATCACGAAAAGAGACAAAACAAAGCGATGCAATTCAATAACGGTTGCGTTGCAAGTTACAATACATTGCAAGCAATAAATTTTTTGTGCATGTACATTTTACTGAGAAAAGCGATTTTCATTTGCAGTGGACATAAATTTCTCTCGGTGTCATAAATAAATTTGCATCACGGTTTCATTTTAAAATAGGGGAAAACAGTCGATGCAATGCGACGTGAGGTCCGATGCATAACACTTTTTGTAGTTACAATCTATAACCTCTAACGTGAACATTTAACAATCAAAAATCCTGATTTTATAATAAAAAAATATTTTCAGCGCGCACGTGCATTTTGTAATTTGTAAATGAATTCTTTAATTGACCCAGAAACCTAGCGGTTATCAATCAAATAATCAATCAGTCGTTGAAATGAATTATTGAATGAAACTGAATAAATTTTGTATTATCAGGTCTTCCTTAGGTATCTTATTTCTTCTTTTCCTCCTCTTCGATTAATTTTTAATTGGGAGAAGTAAACAAACAAATAAATAAAGAAAAATTTATTGCTTTACTGACTCGACATTACGGCCTATCAAATAATGATAAGCAACTAGAGAGACGCTGAAAAATTGTGTCAGTGCACTAACTAATAACTTACCACTATGATTTGATTCCTGATTGATGTGTGTGTGATTTGAATAAGCCATAAAATTTGTCACAATCAAATTCACATCTCTTGTCATCATAGATCAACTTCTTTTATAAAAAAAAATATTTATTTATTTTAATGACTATGGTCAAACCAATCCCAACAAAAAGATTCAAATTTTTTAAACGTTGGATTGCAGTTGCACCTTGCTTTTTTCTTGTTTGGTTTGTCTAATCAAATAAGATAGAGATAACCGTAATAAATTTAATTGGAGCACATAAACTTATTGCCATTTATTTACCATTTTCCACTACAAAATGAAAATTGGTACACTTTCAAACAAATAATAAAAATCAGAAGCCAAATAATTACCATTTGTGGTCACTCGCAATCACAACAACAGGTGAATGAAATGAATGTAAATTAATGGAGTGGAGTAATGACGTTGTAACAACAGTTTTATTTTGTGACAGTAGCCAAGAACGCAGCAAATAAGGTAATAAATCTTTTGACTTGTGTCAATTCATCCACTCGTCACCGTCGTCGTCACCACCACCGTCACGTGGCATAATTCAAATCAAATCGTAGCTCAACAATAAAAAAAATAAGGAGCTCAGTTAGTGCACAGTGGTACAATTTTTTTTCTCGAAGGAACTGATTTTCATTTGGAATTGATAAGCACGGCACTGATAATAATTAATAAACAAGCATTTTAATAAGATGACCCTAGCAATATCATGATTTTAATTTGCACGCAACTGGGAAAATGTGTTACAAAAAGGACCAGTTATCATTATCCCATCATATCAAATCATGATAAGCAAAGCAATGCAGAATAAACTCATTATTTATGGCCACATAGTCAGAAAAGAAGGGCGAAAGAAAGAAGATAAAAATGAAAATGAAATGATTGATCGGTTTCAGCTACCGAAACTATAGGCTACTTTTTAGAAAAGGTGAAATCGCCAAATGTGATGTGTTCAGCAAATGATAAGCACAGCACACATAATAATAATTAAGTATTCTTCAGGTGGAGGCAAACACAAAGAAAAGATATTTTATGACTTGGCTATAGCTGCGTTGTTTCAGTTAGGCTGTGGCCACGGCTGGCTTTGGCTCTGACTGAGGCTGTGGCAGCGGCTGTGAATTATTGACAGGTGTAACCCATCATTTGCATTAATCATGATCATCCTTTCAAAGAATAAAACGAAATGAAATGAATGAGTTTATTGAGGATGGAGCCACCACAGGGAAAAATGAGTTTGCACCCATTTCGCTCTTTGATTATTATTATTACTGTGGTGTTTTTCTGTTGTTATCCAAATACTAGAGTATAATTTAATGTCTTGTGTCTGTCTTGTCTGCTGGCGTGATGAATAGATCTCATTATTTACCAGGTTGAAGGGTTCAGGTTGAGCAGAAAAGAAACTTCTGCAACTTCTGTGCTTCTGTTGTGTCCATGTCTGCGCGCAATGAATTATAGCCACATTTTTATTCTTTATGAGTGTGCACTAGTGCACCTTTTGGGTTGCTAATTATTTTCAATTTTTCCATCTGTTATTTTTTGTCTTGGCTTCGCCTTATCATTACCATTTTGATGATTATCGTTTTTCGTTATGCAAAATGAAAAAAAAATGACACACACGCCAATGATTACTTGAATTGACTCACCTGTTGTTTGTGGCGCGATAAAATGCAATTGTGTTTTGTGTCCACAAAAATCTAACCGCTATTTAATAGTTTTAGCAAGTTATCAACAGAATTGGCTCTGTGTGCAAAGTGCAAACTAAATTAAATGTGACCCAATTTTCTGGGTGATGCTGATGGTGATCTGATATTACTAATGACAGCTTTTTAAGATGCAAAAATGTTTGCAGATGTGCTGCTTTCCATACAGAGGTAACGCTAGTGGGTAATTATAAAGATTATTGATGATATGATATGCACAGAAGCCTCCATGTCAATATATTATCTTGGCAAAAATGACAGTTTTATGGCTTCATCTTATTTTCAAAAGGAATGAGGAATAAATAATAAAGTAATAAATAAAATTAATAATGGATTGCGATTGCCCCGCATCCATCTCTCTCCTTTTTTGCTTATCAGGGCTTATCGATCAGAACCGTATCTCCGTTCCGTCCTTTTAAGAGGAATTTGCAACTTTGCACCATCAAAAAGGAAAGGAAAAATTCTTAAACGAGGTGGGCAAAATCGCAGTTGCTCCCAGTGGCCGCGGTCACGCAGCGGTCGGTCAGTGGCTGGTGGTAATCATATTTGATAAGCAAAGTACTACATAGTATGTAGTAATCGTATGTGGTCATAATTTTTTTCCGTTAAAAAATTGAGAAATCATCATTTTTCAAGTCCTATGTTGCAGAAAAATAATTACTATTTAAATGAAACAATTTTTATGACTTACATGGCTCACCTTAACTCACCTTCCCCAAGATTACCTAAAACTAAAAATGGTAATAATTTTAATTACAATAATTATTCTTATATTTATTATGGTGATTATAGGTTTTGTCGTAGCTACTTTTCCCAATAAAAAAGTGCCACTACCGCCTGCCGTAATGGAAAAATGGTAATGTAATGTGTGTGCATTGTGTGCATAATGGTGGCGCTGATTATTAATGGGTTTATTGCCTCTAATTACAGGGTTGCTGATGACGGTGAGACGAGACTGAAAGAAAAAAGGGAAATGTTTTTGTTCATAGATATGATTACCTATGACACGACTATGACATGACATGAGTCTGATAACCCATCCCTTCCGCAGGTAAGTATTGATGATCTGACTTAATGTCTCCTCCTTCTTGAAAATGACTTGAGGTGGATCCTCCTCTTTGTGTCCACCTCCTCCTCTCATCCACTATGATTATCTTTCATCATTGTGATTATTTTTTTCTAGTCTGATTTTAAGCTTTTCACAGAAAAATAGTAATAAAATATAAAGATAAGCGCTAATAAAGTGAATAATTATCAGACTGTGTTATATCACCACAGCATGTCTGAGAGAATAATTAGCATTATTATTGACGATGGTGACGCTTGATAGGCGGAAACCCTTAATTATAATTACAATGGTGAGATTTTATTTTTGCGAAAAAAACACATTTTCACTTGTTCTTGGCTTTGCTGTCACTTCTCGTTTTCTTTCTACATAATATTATATTAAATTGTGCCCGTGTCCAATTATTAGAAGTATTTTTGCAGCTGCTCGCTTGAAAGACAATTAAAGAAAGGAATGTGTTTTCACACTTAACGAACGCAATGTCAGGTTTCAAGTTGATTTGATTTGTTGTGACAAGGACAAGATAAGCAGAAAAACATTGCCACTTGGTTCTCTTCTAACATAACAGGTTGAGACCATTAAATTATCTCCATTACACTTGACTTGAGTAGAAGTGAAAGACAAAGACAAGACAGGTTTCTATTTTCTTTACTTTGTCTGCTTGTGTTGTGATTACGTAACATTTTTCTGTTCTCTTAAATGTTAAGAAGAATATTGATTTGATTCGGCAGAAATACTTTCCACGCAGAAATTGGCCAAAGTGAAAGACGATTGTTTCAGCATGGAATCAATAATGAAGCACACTGACACTGGTCTAAAAATTCCTTGATTATAAAATTGGGTTGGCACTTGAATCTTGGCTTTATCAAGTGGTAAAAACCAATAAGTTCCACACAGCTTTTTCCACTTTTTCATTGATTTCTGAAAATTTGGTATTACGCAGCTCTTGGAATTCGACGCAAGAGTGAATGATAGGTTTGAGGTGCAGAGAAAATGAATTCACACCTTTCCCATTATTATCATGTTGCCACTGAACCGTCCATGTACCAGGATAAGAAAAAATTGAGGCGTTCCAAAAAAAATAATAAGGAGACGGACTGAGCGCACCTGAAATAAGCGACGCTAATTACTACTTTTCATTATCTCTTCCCACTTTTTATTATCTTTACATAACATCGTTCCTGATAACCGCTTTTATGTAAGACCAAGACTTGTTTTTTTTTGTCTACGATATTGTTGAAATTTCCTCAGATTTTTTTTTGCACACAATAGATGCAACATGCGATGCAACCATGTTTTTTTGTTTTTATTTCTTTTCTCTAGAATACTAATAAAAATAATAATAACGATAATGTGTCCATGTAGTTTCCTCACATAAAGTGTGCACTATAAGCACAGTTGGTGATGATAAGTATAAACGTGGCATGTTCGGTTCGGTTCCGCTTTTTATGATTTTGATTATTATGATTCAGGAACGTAATGGTAATAATTATATCTTAATTGTTGCGGAGTAAGTGCAATTTCCATCCAGCTTTGGTTATCATCATTATTATTACGCACTTCTATAATAATGTATATTTTACGTTTCGTTTAATTTAACAGAAAAGAATGTCTAGGGGCATTTGCCCAAGTGAAATGACGTAAAACAAAGAAAGTCACCGGTGGAGTTATAATAATGATAAGTCTTGATAAGCACCGGTTGTCAATGATATGAATGTGTTGATGACGGTTAGAATGGGCAGGAATAAAAAAGTAAACTTGATTTTTTAAGAATAAAATGACGCAGAAATAGAAAGGCTGAGCTGAGAGTTTGCATAAGAATTTGTGGCTTCCGGTCCCTCCAAAATGTGGAAATTAAAATTGGTTCTGGTACTTTCTCTGGTATTGTCAATAGTCAAGCCTGGGACCAGTCAGGAGACAGCCGAAATAAATGAGGAAAACAATCATTGCCACTTATGCGAAGGCGACGATGGGCAGCAGATTGACCAATGCTTCCTACAAACTGGTGAGACAGAAATTAAATGTGGCAGTTTAAACGCCTTTTGTTTCTCTATCACTTTGAAAACCTCGGACGATGAAGTGTTTAAGTCTCGAAAAGGATGCTTAGAAGAAAGTAAAGGAAAATATGGAGACTGTCTTAGACAAGTTTACGGCGAACCTGATAACTGCTTCACGCTGCCGTTTTCGGAGTTGATCAGTAAAAATTCTGAATGCATGAAATTAAGGAATGGAGATGGGCGCATGGCTGAAATTGACAATGACAATTCACCAGCCGCATCAAGATCTGCACCGGCAACCGATAAGTCATTTGACATTGTGGATTTGATTAGGCGAATGGCCATCTATAACTCTCGTATGCCGCTCACAGTGCACTTTTGTCGTTGTAATTTGAACCCATGTAACAATCCGCTTATCAGTGACCCGTTTGAGAATACTTCTGGTGCAGGGAAAACCAAACCGTCTCTGAGGGTGAAGGGACTTATCTTTGCTGCGTCCACTTTAATGATGACATTGCCATATACGAAATGATTATCTTGTTTATATTTTGAAAAATATTGTTATTGTTAAGCTAATATTGTTTTAAAGAATATTTAAAAAAGCAAAACAAAAATAAAATAACAGTGAAATTTTCGTCTCCACCTCCAGTCAATTGATAAGCTCGTGACCTGAGAATGTTATGTATGTAAAGTTACTCTTGCATCCCTACAATCATTCGAGGAGTGAAAACTGCATCTGCATCTTAGATGATAAGCGCAGCTTGACAATGATAATCTGCATCTCCCTCTTCGAACTCCCATCAATCAATCCTCCCTTAAAGCTGATGCCATAAAAAAGATAAGCTCATGACTTGCCTTTTCTTGCAGGTGAGTGAACCAAAGATGCAGTAAAGTGAGCTGAGGCAATTTTCTGACTAAAGAGGGTGGAATGCAATAAAATTTGCATTAATTGCCTATAACCAAGTCGTTCTCTTTAACCAAGCGAGCCACTTCATGTGCCACTTGACTTGAGACGAGATGAATTTCAGTGGAGTTGAATGTGCATCATTTTTCTTTTTCACAACAAAATACCCCTTCTTTTCCGCTTTGGCCATAAATTACTTGGTTTTTTAATATACCGTGTCACGACACAAACGATGATTATCAT
Organism: Cyphoderus albinus; assembly: GCA_021029165.1. Lineage (NCBI taxonomy): Eukaryota > Metazoa > Arthropoda > Collembola > Entomobryomorpha > Paronellidae > Cyphoderus > Cyphoderus albinus. The sequence goes on from VYYJ01003949.1 coordinate 8,209, forward strand.
GATGATGCCATTTTTCGAGTCAGTGGGAGGAGGCGCAGAAGGTGGAGGCGGCTGCACTTTGCATCACTGATGGCTATGATGTGACTGTGGCCGCACTACCAGTGAAAGAAAAGAAGGGAAGAACGAAGAAGCCATTAAAATTTATCGTCTGGAAATTAATTGATGTTGAATGCTGATCATCATCATCATCCGACATCTGATATTATATTATATTGTATAATAGCTTATCTTGTGATGCACCATCGCCATCCTCCTTGTTTCCCCGTTTGAAGTCATAATCAGCCATAAAAGAGTCAGATCAGAAAGAAAAGAGCAGAAAGCATTTTATTTCGCATATTAGAAAAAAAAATCCCCCTTCCTTGAAAATAAAATAAGAGTAAGAAAACAGGGAGGTTGGGATGTGGCGGTGAATGTGGATGTGCGTACTTTTTAGTGGCTTCATTTTCATGGCTTCCTCAACCTCCTCCACCGAGAGAAATTTATTATGATTATTTATGACTTCATTTGCAGTCGTGTTATAAAATGTGCCGTGCTTCTAAGAGCCATAATAATCGCGCCTTTCTTCTTTCTCTTTGCATAAATCAGTCTGCTTTAATTATACGATGTGTTGTGATGTGTGGACGCATGTGTCCACATTGTGATTTTCCACTGCCAATGTGTAACGGAATTTTTGTATTCATTCTAGTTTTATCCAGATTCAAAAAAAAAGAAGAATTTTTAAGAAAGAAAAATGTCAAGCGCCAAAAATGGTTATTATGATGATCATTTCGTTTGGGCACATTTTTTTGCACACGTTATGATTATAAATGTGCTCCATATTTATCTTCCTTTAGAAAAGCCACTTTTCCGCTCCAGTGGCTCTAAAAAAGAAATTGTATTACAAAGTGAAGCCATTTAAATATAAATACACATTTCTTCTCGTGTCACTAATGTTGTTTTTGTGTTACTTTACCTGGAACATTCCCTTTTCGTAATTTGTTCAAAAACTTCCCACTTTGTTCCCTATTATCATCATTAAGATGAAAATGAATTATTTTTTTCAAAGGGGAGAGCCTGAGCTTGGAAAAAATATGTGTCCCATTAAAAGCCATTTCCTGCCCGCTGATTTGCATATAAATGCCATCCTTTGCTTGTGCTTGGTGCTATTTAACGCTTCCGTTGCTCGTTAAAAACAAGTCGTTTTCGGGAAGAAAATTAGTGTTACATTACAAGAGAAGTTCATTGGTCACACAAGAATAGTAACAAATAGTAATGGTTAAATGTGGTCACATGCTGCAGTTACATGACATGGTCACATCCAAATCACCTTAGGCTGCTCACCTCGGTGCCTCGCCTCCTCTTTCATTTTCTTTGTAATCAAAGAAATCAAATAAAGAACAGGAACTGTGATGTAATTAAAAAAGGGCTGCGGCTGTTGCCTGTAATAAACAAAAACAACAACGGTCATAAAGTCAACTAAAATCATGATTCTCCACAAGACCGATCTAAGAAGACAGCCTCCACCTCGAGAAATGAAAATTGTGTACATAAAAACAGAATGGAAATAATAAAGACATAAAATTTGTTTTTCGCATGGTCCTTTATTTTTCTTGTCCATTAAACAAAAGAGATTAAATAAAAGTCACTAAATATAAGATGAACTGAAGTATATCAAAATAAAGTGGACACTATTTTAATGAAAAAGTAAATAAGGAAAGTTAATTCGGACAAAAGAGAGGAATGGAGAAAAGGACTGAAAGTGATGTGAAAAAAGAGCATTTGCATCTGCTGCTGCTGCTACCGGGTAATGGCGCTAAGCATTTTGTTATGTAATGTAAGGTAGTAGCAATGTGCTTAATGTAATGTAATACAATACAAGACAATCCAATAACGCGGTCCATGACATCAGTCGAGTCAGGTGGAGCAAGAAAAAATCTTTTTAATGTTTCATTGTTCCACTTTGCATGTTGTATCCATTCCATTCTTGTCTGAACACAATTCAATTCAGGGTGTGTATTACGAGCACATCTCCTGTTATTACCATTATTGGCTATTATGCATCACATCACATTCAGGGTGCTTATCATTCATATCTATGGCGTATTCTCATTTTGTGCACACATTACATTACTACACATGCTTTATCATTTCATTTTACTTTTCGAGAAAGAAAAACAATTCTTAAGTAAGTTATAAAATTAAGAAGGAAAAAAGAGTTATGTACGTTTATTTTGTTGCACCTCCTAACTTCTTGCGCAGCATTGTGTTCTTTACGACTTCCATTTACCATTTCTGTCCATTATATTTACGACCACAAGAAAAGAAAGATGATAAGTTTAAAGTATGATGGAATAATGGAATCTCTTCATCAGTCAAGTCAGGAGCTGAAGCAATGCAGGGTTGAGAGGAGAAAGTGATGGAGAGTGGAAATATCGACGTTTACCAATTTTTTCCACTCAGTCATGTTTTACCACAGCGCAGTAGAGTTGGATGTGGAATGCTGCAAAAATACTTCCAACACCTGGACATTGTAAAATGTAAATCATAAATTAATGGCCTTTTGAATATATCTGAAGTTTTCATTTAATGTAAAAATGGTTTTTGCCATCGGGTTACAATTGTTTCCACTTGGAGGAAAATCGCACAACACTGGGCTGAAGTACGTAGTAAACCGTAAGTACGTAAGTAATGTGGAAGTTCAGGTTGCCTGCCACCGGTCTTTTTCTTTCTTTGCTTGGTGTACTATTCTAGTATTTTATTGTGAAAGGTAAGTAATTAGCTGGGATGAAATGAAATGAAGCCAACATAAGAAAAAATTTAGTCGTTCCCCTGAATTTATTATTAATGAGAAAGGAAGCAGTTGATGGTGGCTAATAAGCAGCTATAAAATTTTATTAAGCTTTATTATACACATTGAAATGAAACATTGTTCTTGTTTATTATGTTGTGTACTGAGAGCCCAGACAAGAATGATGATAAGCAAGCAAAAGCACTGGCTTCGTAATATGAATTCATATTTATTTTCCTTGGATAAATTATTTGCGCGATAAAATAAAAAAAAATGAAATGGTTTTTTGTTACCAAAAAGCAACCTTGTTATTATTTCGCCATGCTTTTATAGTCGCTAATAATGATAATTGTTAGAATGACCTCCCCTTCTGTCAGAAAAGGGGTAAAAAGTAAAATGGTAATAATACCCAAGAATGAATGAATGAATGAATGATAAGGTGGTTGTGGCTACCTGTGTGTAAACTGTAATGGTGCGTACAAGAGTTTCAGTCACTCACTCAAGACACAACCACTGAACTCTTTTCAGAGGGAAAATGATTGCAGGTTATAATTTGATATGATATCGTTTCATTTTCTTGCCAGCTTTATTTTTCCTGCTTCTTCGTTATTCCTCTGCTGTGGTGGAATGGAGGCGCGCCGGGTTATGGCTAATAATCATGGCCGTTATAATCCGGTTGAGTGATTGTATTATATTATCCTATATTGTTTTTGACCGGAGGAGAAAATCTTGGGGACGGAAGGTGGAGGGAAAGAACGAAGAAAATTGAGTTTCAGTTTTATTTGTTTGACTTTGACTTCTTCACTTGTGGCTTTTTGGCTACATCATCATCACATTTATTTACCCTGATCCATCTCATGAATAGCTTTTACTTTGCTTTGCTCGGAGCGGTGCAAGAAATTTCATCTGTGTGACTGTTGTGTGGTGTCTTGCATTTTTTGTTTCAACTTCAATTCCCGGATAAGTGCTCATTGAAATTGGAAATTGAAAGAAAAGTGGTGGGCGATGTGAATTGGACTATTGTAAGAGATAAGCGCTTACTGAAGTATTGTCCATAAGCTTGAATCATGCGATGAAATTATAAAAATTGAAAATATTTATTTTAGGAGATTCATGTTATATTTTATTTGCTTCGGAGAGAGATTCGGATGAATTTGGTTATTGTTTGCAGGGGCTGGAAGTACCTCCAAAACGGCCTTGTCAAGCTTATCCGAAGCAATCGTTGTCCAGAAACGGTCATAACATAAGTCGCATTCCAAAGCATGTTGTATTTGTTCTTGTTTAAGGTAATTGCAATGAAAATTTATAATTATAAATATTTGTTATCGTTGTTTTAATTTCAGAAACCCGGAAAAGTACGCTTGGAATTGAAATTGAAAAAGAGAGGTGGATATGATCTTTGAGTGATAAAAAATAAACGCTTATCGTTATGTGTGTGTTCGCTATTTTGTTGAGACATCAAAAATTGAAATATTTATTGGACATGGTTCATAATTCATTTTAAGAAGATGAATTGCCATTTTTAGCATGATTACTCGGAAAACAAGAAATTTTTGTACTTTATTACTATACAAGATGTGATGTGATTGGTATGATAATATGATAAACATTGAAAAAGAATTTTATGACTACATTGCAGTAAGCTATGTAGAAGCGTATTTCATGGTAATCAACTATTAACAAGATTTTCATTTTTATGTATGACCACAAGCAAATTTTTCATCTTTTACTTGACTTCTCATTTTCTTCTAAATCATTCGCTTATCATTTTTATGGATTCATTTATTTTTTATGACATGACGGATGGATGGATATTTGACTTGACATGACAAGGGTTAAGAAGTTGGATAATCAATCGCGAAAAAATTACGACATGGCATACATGACATGACACATGAGATGACATGACACAAAAAGTGAATGTTGCTCAGGCAGTCGAGAAATTTCAAGTCTAGAAAATAACCACTTCTAAGATTGGATATCAACTTATCATCGTCATAATAATAATAATAATGACAGTATTCATCATCGTCATACTCATCAAAAATGATGAGGAGGTGGATGTGGAGGTGAGCGAGGTGAAGTGTTCAATGAAATGTGACCACTTCACATGATAAGAGAGTTTAACCGTCACCGTTTACTATGTACATGCCATCGTGGCGCAGCGTCGCAGCGTCGGCGAAACCAGTCACCGCCAGCAAAATATGTAATAAATCAACTGTCTTAAAGAATGATTATCATATTAATGATAATGAATGATAAGACATGTGCGTCTCTGCTTGTAGAGATGTGAGCAGCGCACACCACCTTCACTAACATTTTGATTGTGTGACCACCTACTGTTTTTTGCACATTCTCACCTTTTCATTTTTCCGTTTGTAGCCACTGTGAGTGGCCGCTCACAATTATTATTTAACGATCGTTCTTTATTTTTTTTAAAACATAATATTGCTTATCAGGTATCATTTGATTAGTTATTTTATTAAGTTCTTGGCACAGTTTTGTTTCTGTTTTTTATGTGTTACTTAAGAAGTTGTCATTATTGCGAAATAAATAATCATGGTTCGTAATTATTCATAAACTAAGCTTCTTTTTCCTTGTTTGCTTTATCACGATAAGCCTCTTATAACAAGTAAATAATAACAAATACACAATGTAATCAAATTAAAAAATAAGAAATACAATATTTTAAGCTTGTTCCATGTAATTAGATCAAACAGGTTGTAAATTGTAAATTGCAATGAAAAATAATTGCTCACACAAAACATACGAAAATAAACCTATTTTTAAAATGAGCCATAAACGTACATTCATTTTTTTTATTTCATCAATTTCACCATCTGAACATTATTTACAATGTTACTTGATCTGAGTGAGCAAAAGTGATTGTTTGTGCGTTAACTTGTCGAAAAAACGCGTGTTCTTCTCTTGTTACATTCTTTCAACAGAATGGATAAAAAATTCCTTGCCACTTGTAATTATTTTTGATAAGCAAAGTTTCTTTTGATTGACTGAGTGACAACATTGCTCGCATTGCTCATTAATTATATTATTATTTACAATATCACAACCTCTCAGTTTGTGGTCACTTTTCCTTTTCATTATTATTGTCACGTGGCCACACGACAAGGCAAGAAAATTTTCTAGATGAAAAAATTACTTGTTAATCATAAGACAATCATCGTGTGTGTGTGTAATAAATAATTAAGCCAACAAAATGATGTTGTCCACCTTCGCTGTGTTCAGAAGCTCAAAAATGTGTTGAGCGACAATTTTGGGAGCAGTGTGTTGCATATAAAACCGATTACATTGATAGCCGCCTTCGTGGCATGTGTAGCTAATTTTTTTATAATGAATAATAATTAGACGAACAATTGGATTACCAAGAAAAAACGCAATAGTTTTGCCGTAATGATAACTTTTTTCTTTATTATTAATACAAGCAAATAGAACAGAATGAATTGTTAACCATTATTATAACTGAACTGATAATAAGCATTACAATTATGATAAGCACTAACACAAAAATTATTTACTCTAGATTTAGATTAATTTGTTCTATTTGCCGGTTGTGTGTGTGTGATGATAATAATGCTGATAAGCATCTAGAAGATTTTTATATACTAATAATAAAGAGAATAAAAATAGACCGATAATAATGATTATTTAAATTAAAAAACATTATTGGAGCACATCGACGATATTTAAGCTCATTCATAATCACGATATGTACATAAATAAATAAAATACATAAGCTACTACTTTTGTAATAGCAGACAGCCGCAGTTATATTATTAATGTAGATAAGCTAGTGAAGGGTAATTTGTGTGAACAAAACTTTAAGCAAATAATGTATTAAAATGAAATAA
>VYYJ01003950.1:0-14844 GCA_021029165.1 Cyphoderus albinus
CAGATTCTTCTCTATTTTAATTCACACTTTTTTCTTTAAATTCTTTCTCTCTCACTTCAGACATCAACACACACTTACTATACTACTATATACTACACGTTACTTTGACTTTGCTACGTTCTCGAACGACCTCCCGTTCGTAACTAAAGGAGCAGGAGGTGTTTTAGAAAATATTGTGAAAAATTTTTGTGAGCAGCAGCAATAAGCTGAAGAAAAAAAAAAACTCTCTACTAAGGCAGCAGTACATTACTATATCAAACGAGACCCTTTTCATGAGAAAAAAAAGTAACGTTACTCTCTCTTGTTGTAACTCGCAAGTGCGTATACGTATAAGAATAATGATAATAATATACCGTTTCTCTCTCTCGCAACTCTCTGTTATTACTGCTCGCTGCCTCTGCGTTCAACGACCTACAGTTACACGATGCTCTACTTTTTTTCTTCTCAAATCAATCACAGCAAGCAGGCAAACGCAGGCTGCTGCAGTAACTAACAGCTAACAGCTCTACAATAAAGTCATATTATTATTTTTATAATGAAACCACAACAAAAAGAAGAAAAATATCTCTACTTTTTTTTGTTGGAGAGAGAGAGAGTTTTGTGGGATGATAATGTTTTCGTTACTACTACACGAAATGTTATAGTAGTAGTGCCACTAGTACTTACGTTATCATGTATACATGTGATGATATATTATTGCAATTATTATTAAAATATATATATCACACTGCTGCTATTGCTATTGCTAGTGCTGCTGTTTCTATTGCAGTGTGCGTGATAGATATATATATATTTTTTTTAAAGTGCATATTGCATAGGACGAGACGAAGAAGAAGAAACAGGCAACAAGAATTTTCAGATTACTTATAAACGAGTTTATTTCATTTCTCTTCTTAGAAATAGTGGTAGCAGTGTCGTGTGCTTATATCGTTTCGTTATTGTTATAAACTATTTAAAAAAAGAGAGAGTTTATATATGTTTTAAAAAAATCTATTTTTTTTTATTTTTTTTTTTGAAAAAAGAATTCTTTGTTGTATTTCTAGTAGTAGTTTAGTAAGTTGCAGTAAAGTGACTTGAGTATATGTATGTTAACAAGAACTGCATAATCTCGTGTGTGTGTGTGCATACGATACACGATACACATCATCATCATCAACAGGTCATTGACACCGGTGGTGGCAGTGGCAGTACTAGTTCGTTGGTATATATGGCAAATTATCACGAGGTATAAATGAATGAGAATGAACGTGTGTGTGCATGCATATATACGAATACGCGTGAAAAATTCAATGTTAGGGTGGTGATGCCTTATATAATAATAATAACAATAAATGCATTAAATGCACTACACATACGTTTGCTATAATGTGGATAATATATGTTCACAAACTCTTATTGTTTATAATAATAATATGAAAAGTGAGGTTGTTTTTTATTTCTCTCTCTCTCTTCGTGTTCACGTAATATATTTTTTAAGTAGTAGTAGTAGCTAGTTAGTTGTTACGTAGTATGGTTAACTAATAATAATGATGATGATGATGATAACGAAATGCGTGAAGAAAAAAAAAAGTAAAATTAATCAAGAATGTTTAACCTAGATGCATAATGTTTTAAAGGAGTTATTTTCTATAGGATGATGATTAAAAAAAGTCTTGTTTTAATCGATGTGCATGATGATATGTGTGAGCCATATATATATGCTTATACGGTTAAGAATGTGATAAGAAAGGGAAGGAGGAAAGAAAAAAGAGGTTATCGTTAAATGAATAAAGTGCTGAAGTGTTACTGCTTCTGCAGCTTACCATCTCTGGACATCCCGACGGCGATGCATTTCTTGAGCCTGCAGTACTGGCACCTGTTCCTGTTGACCCTGAGGATGGAGCACTGTTGGTTCTTGGTAGCAGGGCCGGTACTGGATCTTCTGCTGGATACTACGACGGAAGAAACCTTTGCAGCCTTCACACGAGTGGACGCCGTAGTGGAAACCGGACGCCTTGTCGCCACAGACGCGGCAGAGGACCGTCGTGCCGTCGAATTCTAGGGAGAAACAGAGAGAAAAAGGAATTTTATTTATTAATAATCAAACTTTTTTATATATCGTTTTTATATGTAATGAATCGCGGGCAAGCGCGCGAGCTTTTTGGGGCTTATCGTATCTCGCTTATATTTTTTATTAATGTGAATTTTTTTGAAGTTTTTGTTTTTGACGGGGTTGTGTAGTGTCGTGAGTCATGATATTTTTTGTACATGTCGTCTCACTTTTATTTTCTATACTATATGAATTATGTCATAATATTATCCCGTACCGATCTGAATCGAGTCCCCGAACCCGGGACTACATCCTACCAACAGGTTATTGTTGCTATCGTAAATAATCCATCATGGTTTATTAAGTCATATGGGATGAGAGACGAAAAAATTAATTTTTTTATTCTCTCTCTTTTTTCACAAAATAACATACACGAATACACACAGTTCACATGACAACTGTCATGACAACGAATTAACTCACGTTATAGGGAAGGTTTTGTTATTACCGAGAGAGAGAGAGAGAGAGAATTACTAAGAATTTGTCACGACGATTCTTAGAGAACAGAACAAACTCAAACTTTTTTTTTATTATATAAGTAGCGAGCAAACTGTTTTTAAGAATACGTCCGTGTGTTGTTGCTGCTGCTAGTGGAAACGAACTTTTTTTTTAGAAAATCGTTTCTCCAGTTCTTTCACGAAAGTGAAACGATAATTTGTAATTGATGATGGTGCTGATGAATAACACACACAAACAAACAAACACAAGATTGAAATAATATGCAATATTTTAACAAATCGTTTTTTGTGCAAATTTATCGCGTGAATATTACAACGATTGAACTTGATTTGTTCTTGTTCTTGTTATCCGTTTTATTTTCACTCTCCTGTTTTTATTAGTAAGCTCCGCGTTTCCCGACCCGCTGCCGTGGAATGAAAGTGAAACTGGGACTGAACTTGAATTTTTAGTAGTAGTATTAAGTAAGTAGTTGCAGCAGCAGTGGGTAAGAGTGGTGATAGTGATGATAGGAAAAAGCAGGTTTAATACAAGTTTCAATGCTCTCTCGGTCGGTCTGTCTCTGCTGTATGTTATGTGTGCAACTCATGATGAGAGGGTCCAGGAGCAGGAGCGAGGAATGAGAGTGAAGGAGAACAGCAGCAGCAAATCCAAAGCCAAAAGCAGCAACCCATTTTCAGTAGTAGCACACATTCTTATTTTTCAATATCACGTAGTTTTCATTTTTATCAAAGTAGCGCAAACGGGGTTTTATATAAATTCTAGTAGTAGTTCTCTGTGTTATGCACTCCAGCAGCACACAAGTTTTTATTCTTCTTCATATGATTTTACATTTAGTAGTTTTTAACATGGGACGGGAATGCCGGGGTGCAATGCTCAGTATATCATGTGGCTGTGTGGACACACTCGGGAAAATATGGAGAGTTTTATGGAGGAAGCCAGCGAGAGCGAGAAAGAGCGAAAGAGCGAAAGAAAGAAGTCAAAATGAGTGTAAACGACCTCGATTTTATATAAGTTTTGAAGGTGTTTTTTCTGTTCTAAGAGGACAGGGACCATGAAGAAGAAGAAGAAGCAGCGTGTTATGAACCGGAGAAGAAGAAGCGAAAGAAAGAAAGAAAGAAAAAAAAATCATTCCATTTTGTAATTTATATGGGACGGGATAGGAGAGAAAGAAAGAGCAAGAAGAGCCAAGAGCGTTGTTATTCGCGTTCCTTTTTTTTATACATATATCCATGTGAATATAATACCTATACATACGTAAAAGTTCCATGCTCTCGCCTTGCTTTTCTTTCTTTCTTTTCTGGCCAGAGAGAGAGAAGCAAGAGCAAGAGAGCGATGCTCTTTGTGGGTTTAGAGGAGAGTTGGAGGACGTAGAACTCCGAAGTATCTCAAGGATAGATACAATGACCTTCTCGCGTTTTAGTTCTTCTCTATATAATCGGTGCTGCTGCTGCTTTTGGTGGTGCTTCTGGTGATGTGAGTGAGTGAGTGAGAGAAGTGGGTATATGATGGAAAAGAAGTGGGGGAATGAAATGAATTTTTTTTTTGTTAGTAGCGCTTAAACTCATATATAAACTCTTATAAACTCTTATAAGTGGTGATGTGGTATGCATGGAATAAGGTACAAGTTTATTGGACAAGTAGGGCATTAACCTATACGACGGTGGTGTGTGTTATTTTCTTTTTCTTTTTTTGACGTGACGATGATGATGATGATGACGGTGTGGTGGTGGTGGTGGTGATGGAGAAGTCTACTGGTTTTTTTATTTCAAGTTTACTACCTACATCCATCCATCCATCCCAATATTAATTCCATTATTAAACCCATTTCTCTCATTATTTTACGAAAGATTTTGAATAGTGCATTTTTTAAAATGATGTGATAAATGTTAAATACGTAACATGTTTTTCTGTAAATTTTATTTTTATTCTTTGCTCTGTCGCCGCTCATCATCATCATCATGAGCAAAAGAGCATTGCTTTTCCATCCATCCATCCATCGAACAACCTTTTTATTATTTTTATTTTTATTTTCTGCCAAGTGGATAATCGCAAGAAGTTGTTTTTTTTAGCAAAAATATTACAAAGCCAGAGAAGAGGAGAGGAAAAGCTCATGATGATCAACTAACATACTACAATCACGCCTCTCTTCTCTTCTATGTATTAAATAACTCTCAATTTTTATTTTATTTTTCTCTCTCATCTCTCGCTTCTCTCGCTGTCTTTTGACTCCTCTCTTCTTCTTCTGTTCTGTGCTGGTCGTTGGACTCTCGATCATCATCATCAACATCATGAACATCGATGCTAAAAAACAACTGATGATGATGATGATGATTTTTTGCTCTACTGCCATTCCACTACCACCGTGTCGCGTTCTTGGGTTCTCTCTCTCTCTCTCTCGTGAACTTGACTTGAACTACTAAATACGTATTAGAGTTCGTATATGTATATATGTAGCAGCATGTATTAGAGTATTAATATGAAAAAAAAACCTATTCACTTTTGTTTTGAGCTTCAGAAGAGTTTTTTTTATCGTGTGAATCATAAATAGACAACACAAACTCTCTTGGTACTGGAAAGAAAAAAGGAAAATTATTATTTCCTTCGTTCTATATGTTCATGAATCATGATGATGGTGGTGGTGGTGGTGGGTTAGTATTAATAAAAAAGATGAGTGAGTCACTATACATGATTACTATGAACGGTAGTATCGTGGTAGTGGTGGGCATCTTATTTTTTTGTGTGTCATCGATAGGTTTTATGCAGTTCGATATATATATATATATTTTTTTTTTTTTTTAACTTATTACAGCGATTTATTAATTATGAGTATGAGAAAATGTATGAATTCGTATGTGTTTTATTATATCATTTTTCTTCTTTTAAATTTGGTTTTTGCTGCTTTCTCTCTCTCTCTCGTTGAGATTACAAAAAAAAAAGTTTTTCTTCCGATTTTCTGCCGACCTGGTTAGAAAAACATTTTTTTTAAAAAACAATCAAACGGATTTTTTAAAAAGAAACGCCTAAAGCAAAAATACTATATTAGATTATTTTTATGAACGCCACGCCGCATATGTATGAAGTAAGAGAGGAAAAGTGTTATGTAATGTCAAAACTTACTTTCGTGTTTTATTTTTTTTATGTATGAATTCGTATGTGTTTTATTATATCATTTTTCTTCTTTTAAATTTGGTTTTTGCTGCTTTCTCTCTCTCTCTCGTTGAGATTACAAAAAAAAAAGTTTTTCTTCCGATCTTCTGCCGACCTGGTTAGAAAAACAATCAAACAGATCTTTAAAAAAGAAACGCCTAAAACGAAAATACTATATTAGATTATTTTTATGAACGCCACGCCGCATATGTATGAAGTAAGAGAGGAAAAGTGTTATGTAATGTCAAAACTTACTTTCGTGTTTTATTTTTTTTTTAAATTAGAAATTAGGGTAAAATTGAAAGTGTCTTCTTAATTTTATTAATACATATATATTGGTGATGAGGAGGTGGGAGGGAGGAAAGATTTTTATTCTATGTTTTAACATTTTCTCTTTTTCTCTGTCGTCACTTTCTCCGCGTTCTTTTCTTATTTTTTGTTTAACAAATTTTGCTTTTGTTGGGTTTTTTTCTTACTCCAAACATTTATTTATAGAGGACAATACTTAATAATAATCATTACATAACGGCCTATATGATCTATTTATATTTAAAATACCACGTAGTCCTAATTTTAGTTGTTTTTTTTTTCTTCAGCGAAACATCTTCTCTCAGCGGCAGCAGCAGCGTCCATCCGCCAAAAACAAAAATATAAATAGGTTTCCCCTTGAAAACTAAAAGTGAATTTTACGCTGCTGCTTACTGATGCTTCTGGCATTTATTATTTTGTTTGTGCAAGGGCATTGACGCTGATCAACTGCGCCGTAAAACAGAGAGGTGTAGTAGAACAACGCAACGCAACGCAAAAAAAAGACACACACACAAAAGGTTCTTGAATAACTACGATAGTGAGAAATATAAAAATGTGGGTAAATAATGGCTACGAGGAGGACTCGTTCTCGGTGATGACGGCGGCGGGTTTAGCGAACTTTTTTAACGTGAGGGTTTTTTCCTGATGGATAATAATAATGAAACAGAAAACCATGTAAGAGTAGAAATATGAAATAAGAAATATGTAAGAGCGAGGATGAATAACACTTTTTGCAATGAGAGAGAGAAATAGAGAGAGAACGCAGTACATGAGAAGAGTTTTGGGTTTGATAATAATAATAATAATAATAATGCTAAAAAATAACAAAGACAGACAGACACGTTTGTATAAATTCGCGTACTCTTATAAGTATTTACTTTTATACATATGTTGTATAACGAAGAAGAAGAAGAGAAAAATCTATATATATATATATAAACGTTACATCATCATAATTTTCTCTGTCACTTCCTTCCTTCCTTCCTCTTTCTTTCTTTGTATGTACTACAGCTATATACTAATGTGCCTTGTTAACCCGATATAAGGGAATATCACGAGTCTTTTTTATAAGTAGTATTTAAAAAAAAAATCTCATGGTCATGATGATACAGAGAGAGAGAGAGAGAGGTGAAAGAGCGAGCATAATATCATCAACAACCCGGTATATAAATATATATCAAATCAAAATCTTTGCCGGGTAGTAGCCGGGTGTTTTGTACTCTTTTAATCTTCTTTTTTTGTATTACTATTAACCGAGAGAAAGAGAGAGAGTAAATTGGGGGGGGTAGAATTTTTTTATGAATTTTAAAAGACAAAAGAAGAGAGAGAAAGAAATTCTTCTTATTCTTCTTCTTCCTTGCAGTTTTTTTTTCTTTTTTTGTTTTTGATATGCTTGTGTGTTTGTGGTTAAATGCATATTAAGTTACTATTTTTGTTAGAAAAAAAAAACAAATATGTGCAACCAACAAAAAAAAATAAATTTATTATACTCGCCACTTCTATATTATGTGATTCGAATCGGGAATTCAATAGGTTTTAGGAATTGAAATAGGTGGAGATTAAAAAAGGGTCTTTTTTTTTATATAAATACGTTATAATATAATACTTCACTTTACTATGCTTATTGCTGCTTTTATTCGGTGCTTATAATAATAGATTTAATATTTTGCTCCATTTTTCTCTCTCTCTCTCAATGAAAAATGCCATATGCTAAAATAAAGAGAGAGAGAGAGAAAAATAAGGCAAGGTGTATTGAAACCAACAATACACGCTTTATTAAATATTTGCACATTATTACTATAGTGGAAGCTGCACAATTTATTGTTATATAAGAAGAAGGAGTTTTATATATACACACGTATGTGTCTCTCGCTTTGAGCTCTTGCCACTATATTTATTTTATTCACTACTCTGCTATTCTGCTATTGCTATTGCTGGTGATGGCGATGAAGAAAGGGGTGAACAACCTTAAGTAGGTGAGTAAGGTGCTGCTGTGGCTGCTGTGACTGCTACCACCTAGATATATTTTTTTTCCACTCTCTCTCTGTAGCAATCATGAACAGCAGCAGCAGCAGCGTAGCGTAGCGTACTCTTCAAATCACATAACATAATAACGTAACGACACAGTATTATTGCACCCTCATATATACATATCTCTCTCTCTCTCATTCTCTCTATCCTTGTTATTATTATTGCCCATGCGTCCCGACCGACCGAAATAATCGAGTTCACGGTCATCGGCGTCATCATCATCAACATCATGAGTGAGCTGAGTGAGCAGCAGCGGCAGCGTAGTTCTTTTAAGCATAGCGTGTATGATATGATATAGCGAAAATGTATCGCAGCATTAGCAGCCACACACTGAAAGCGTCAAAGTTATTTGATATTTTTTGCAAGGTAAGAACGCGAATTCTTTCATCCCTCTTCCCCCGTATTATGTAAAAAAAGAAAGAGTAGTAGTGGAATTATTATTATTCGCAGTCGCCTGATACTACTCGCGCACTACTACTACCTCTTTATTTTATTTCATTGTTTCAGTATTTCTTTTTTCGCTATACACTATAGACGGTTTCGCAAAGAGAGTCACGTATACTCGAGATATATATGTTATATATTATGTTATATATATCAAATACTCGTTCACGTTCTTCGTCAGCGTCGTCGTCGTCGTTCTCGTCGTCAGAAAGAAGTGAATAAAAAAAATTTCAGATTATTATAGTTCTCTCTCAAGTTCATTCAACTTGCATTGTACTATATATTATAGAGAGAGAGTGAGAGAGTTTTTTTTTATGTACAGAGATTTACATATATATATATATATCGTTTCGCTTGATTATTTTGCCATTTTTTTTTTCGTTCACTGTGTTATGTAAAAAAAAGAATTTGAAAATTTAGGTAAGAATAAATGGTGATGAGAGACTTCTCTTCTTTTTTTAAATTTGTGGCCTGCAAACGCTCTTTTGAATGCGTTTTATAAAACTAAACTAAAAATGAAATGTTTTGTCAGGGGGAAAACCGATTCATATGTATATACTCTCTGCTTTTATTATAATAATAATAAATATGCGTTCGACAATTCAAATTCTGCAAGTTGCATAAACTATATAGAGTCGTAGAAAAGAATTTTTAAAAAACAGAATAAATCTCGAATACCAAACGATACATATGCGCACAGGTATGAGAAATTTTTTGATGATGGATATATGACGCTGCGTCGCTGATGATGATGATGATGATGCTGCTTAGGTCAGTAAACTTCTTTTTTTTTTCGTGTCTCTAAATGGTGTATGTCTTGTGTAGTATTTATGTGTGGTGTATGGATGAAGAATAAGAGTGTGTGTATTTCGTATGAACCCGATTACGAAATAATAATAAAAAAAGTAGAGTCTTTTGTTCAACAATATAAAACCCTGACTGTCTTTGTGCTTTTGGTGATAGTGGTGGTCATGATCTTCAATGCTTTATTCATGTGAATGACCGAGTAAAGGAGTTTTATAACTTGTGTCTCTCTGTCTCTCTGGAGTTTGCGCGTTTTTTGCGATGCATATTGATGGTACCTTTTTTTACTTCTTCTGTCTGTTAGAATGAGAGAGAAAATGAAATTCAGCGTGGTATATAGTAGTGGAGCAAAACGCGTCAAACAAAAAAATACTAAATATTTATAGGGAACAGGATAAAGGGTAGCAAAGCGTGTGTGTGTGTGTACTATATATATTTCAACTAGGACGACGCTGCGCTGCTGATTCTTTGAGTCTGCGCTTCTGATATTTGCTACTTCTGGAAAGTAAAAGAATTTCGATCGAGTTTTTTTTTTTTTATTTCGCGAGAGTGCATATCTATGGGGTCAAGCGCTACCTCAACTACCATTATTCGCTTTCGTTTTTCTCTCTTCTGCTAGGTCTTGCATGCTCTCATCTTGTCTATTCCATATTTTTTCGAAAAAAAAAAAAAATTCTGCTCGTTTCGCTATATATAAATTCTACAGAATTACTCGCTTGGAATATCATCACTCGCTGCGAGGGTGATGATGATGATGATGATGATGATGGGGATGATGCTCTTTTACTACTACTACTACTCCGGTGATGTTAATAACCTTGTTCTTGTTGTTGATGGAGGAAGAGAAGAAGAAGAAGACGACGACGTGAACGACTTTTCTCTTTTCTCTCCGTGTTTCAAAAAGCGTAACGTATATATTATTATTATTATTTGTATAGGTTATTTTTTAATAATGCACTATGCGGACTTCGGGAATTATTTTTTCCATGTGGACTATTTATACCTGTACAAGATGGCGGCGGCGGCGGCGGCCACCCCACGCTGAGCGTGGAGAGTTATGAATTATGCGTGAAATGGTGTAAATTGATGTAAATATAGAAACGTAAAAAACCGAATTTTAAAAATGAAATTAAAAATGAAATTTATAATATGTTGTATGAGTAGATAATATGTATATGTATCTATCAGATTTGTATATACCGAATAGTAGTAGCCGGTTTTGGTAGTATATTTTACATGCCGGTAAAATTATAGGTTTTTTTATATATTTGTGCAGAAGAAGGCGGTTGTGACAGAAGTGAGAATGGAAAGCTTTATCACTAGAGAAAGCAAAAAGTGACAAAAAATAAAATAAAAATAATCAGTTTTGGTATAATTAATAATTCTTTTCTGTTTTCTCTCTCTCTCTCTCTCTCTCAGTGAAAGCCAATTTTTTTAAATTTGTTTTTTGTTTCTTTCTATGTTTTCGTATGTAAAGAAGCACTTTATATTTGGCATTTGTCATTTTAGTAATAAGGGATTTTCCACTCTTAAAATTACAACTCAGCAAATTTATGATTTTTGTGTCAGAAGAAGAAGAAGAAGAAAAGAGAGAGATATAATTCGTATATATTATTTCATTTTCATATATATTTGTCCCGTTATATCGTTGTGCTTTTCTTCTTCTTCTTCTTTCGAATCACCCTTTTATACAAGGTCAAGAAGGGAATATTTACGAGAACAAAAAAAGAAGAAAAGGGACTTTTAAAAGGACATTGTATGCATATGTTTATTTCATTGACATTTTGTTTTCTTTGGGTTTCTCCTTCTTCTTCTTCTTCGTCTAAAAATAAAAATATAAACAGAAAATAACCGGAGGACAAGGGACAACAAAGGGACAACAAAGGGACTATATCATATATATATATATCTTATGATGATACTGACGATTATAACTGGCTATCATGAAGATGGAGAAGAAACACCGTTTTCTTTCATGCTCTCTCTCTCTAGGGCACTAAGGACATAAAAGAAAGAGGGTACTGATCTACCCAAGGCTGCTGATCCAGCAGCAGCAGCAGCAGCTGATTCAACGACATAGAAAAAAGCAAGGGACGACCCTGTTTTCTCTCTTTAAATATATATATAAACCTTTTAGTAGCAGTAGCAGTGATATGATAAGCAAACAAAGCTGTTGCTGTTGTTGTTGCTGCAGCGGCGGAAGCATTTTGCTTTATATATATGCAGGGTCTTATATATTTCTGTGACTCAATACTACTGACTCAGTTTTCTTTTTACTATACAAACCACCACGTGTGTGCATCAAACGAGAGTGTGTCCTTTAACAATATCATCATTAGACCTAAACACGTCAATATACAGTATATATACAACACATACATATATATTATGCCCCTTAAAAGGGTCCTTCACCTTCCCCCTTATTTGTCAGAGAGAGAGAGAGAGAGGTTAAATATGCATCTGTCTTATTTATCGTCCTTTATAACTCGAGGTTGTTTCTATTACTAAACACTTACCTTCACATTTTTTTAATATTATTTCGTATTTGTTTCGTGCTAAACTCCTCAACATCATCATGACAAAAAAAAATTGCATTTTTTATATTATAACTAGAAATATATGAATTAACTTCACAGTGTGAATAACCTTTTATTATCATTATAATTTATTTTTTTTTGCTCTAGATACTCAATCGAGTGGATAAGGAGTCAGTCAGCAGGTGTAGTAGCAGCAGAGACAGAGAGACACAACAGGTCCTTTTGAACACAGTACAGATTTGATGATTTGGGGGAACAAAAAGGGTCCCTGCCCTTTAAACAATTTTATTATTATTATTTTTTTTATCTCTTTTTTTCTTCTTGTGTTATCTCGTTGTTAGTAGCAACTTACTTTACCTGCATTAACTTTGCATTTACTTGATGACATGACAATAATAGTAATAAAAGGTTTTGTATATATATATATATATTGTATAACGAAAAGTATACTTATTATTATACTACAATCGTTAATCTATGTCCACTTGCATTTGTAGTATAAGATTTAAAGGCTCCTCCTATTACCTTTGTAAAGAAAAAGACACACACGTAAAACAAAACAAAACAAAAAAAGTGACCAACTTCACAGAGCAAAGTCAAGAACCTTTTTTGTACACATATATACGCTCATATTTTAGTACGCTTACGCAAATCATCAAGCAAGCAAGCAAGAAAAAAAAATATAATCATTTCCCAACAACAGCAACGATGATTGTTTTAAAAAATAAAGGTCACCGCCACCAGCCACCACATTATTATGTAATTGCATATATAGCACGTATATGGATATATCAACCAATATATATATATATATATTTAGTTCAATATTTGTTTCTGTATGTATATTTCGTTACTTTAAATATTATATTATTATATCATTTGTCTCTCTCTCTCTCTGTCTGTCTCTCTCTCTTTGTATGATATGTGAGTGATGATGCAACAATAACAACATAAAGGTTTGCAAGTCTCATTTTTGATGATGGTGATTTTCTTTTTGAGCGGTATATTGGTACAGCACAGGTCATTGAACACGCGCGGACATGTGCAGAAATGTGCGGACAAAAATTCGTATATGACCATGGGTAATTCATAACAACCGGAGAAATTAAATCGCCTATTGCCTATGCGCTTTTTTTGTTGTATGTTTCCAGTACAACACCACGAACGTTTTCTTCTGTCTTTTTTCTTTAAAACTAAAACGCCGCAAAATGTGTATTTTAAGTGAAGAAAAGTCCCGATCCCGATTCATTTTTCATTTCATTCTTTTTTCTTTGTTTCTTTAACGACATAAATTTACTAGAGATTTTTTTTTATTTTGTTTTATTTTGTAAAATTTCTATTAATATAATATTTCTTTTCTATCATATAATTTTTAAGTTTTTTTTTCAGTCTCTCTATAATTGTATGAATATGCACGAAAAAAATACACACGAAATCCTTTAGTTAGTTAAACGAGAGCGTTGTTTTAGTTTAAAAACGCGTCATTGTCCTCTTGTTCTTTAACTAACTGAAATAATATCGCAATATTAACAACAAAAATATTGCAATTTATATCGATAAGAATGAAGAGAGAGAGAAAATAAAAAGTTACGTGTTATCGTTATCGTTATCATGAGAACTAAAAAAAAATAATAAGCGAGAATAATAATTTAGCTGAGCTGTGATTGTTTGAGAGACGAAATAGTATAGAGAGACAGAGAGAATAGGGGGTTGTTGGTAGTAGTTGCTGCTATTAGGTTCGGTGAACTCTAGTGACGATGACCTCAATTTTTTTATTTCTCTCTCTTCTACTTACTTTTATATATTCCTCTAGCTAGAATCGAGCTGCAAGCGATTCTGTGTTTGAGAGAGAGAGAGAGAGATCGAGAAGGTTAGGGTAGTGTGTGTGTGCAATGTTTTCGTTATTGCCATAGAGAAGAAGAATAAGGATAAGGATAAGCAGAAAATAGGTTTTTGTTGCTGCTGCTGTTGCAGCAGTTACTAAGTAGTGCTGTTGTGGTGGTGAAGAGATTTTATATGGCATATTTATATATATATATTGCTGCTGCTGCTTTAAGACAATAAATGTTACATGATAAGTAAATTAACAACAATGGTTACTACGCTGCTGCTGCTATGGTGATTGGTATATATACATATATATGCACATATCGTTCAGTACGTATAAAGAAAACTCAGTCACTCGAGAGAGAGAGTGAAATTTTTATTCAGATTTGTTTTAATACAAGAAGAAGAATTTCCTTTCGTATATCGTATGTTTCATTCAATACTATAAGTGTTTATATAAAATCACCAAGGTAACCGAGTAAAAAGGTATAGCGTGTAGAGAGTGGTGAACGAAACGCATACGTAGTAGTTGTAGTAGTACACACACAGAATTTCTTTCTCTCTCTGTGTGTGATCATGAACGAGTCAGTATGCCAGTTGTATGTGGACGTGAAGCAGCAGCAGCAGCAGCAACATCAAAAATGTAGTGGTGTGTATTCCAACATACACAGAAACATTTTAGTTCTCGTTTCTCCTCTGCGCTATATAGCACCACTGAAGCAGCAACGAGAGAGAGAGAGAGAGAGAGAACACGATGAGGAGGTCATTCACCTCTCTCTCGTTGTCATGGTTATATATATATATATGTGTGTGTTGCTTCATACTGATTTTGCTCCCTTTTTTTCTCTCTCTGTATGTAGTAGCAAGGTCTGGCGGATGGGTTTTGTTTTTCGTTGCTTCATACTCACAGAAAGAGATTTTTGCTTGCTCGCTTCTGGTTATAACGAGAACGTTACTACATTACGAATGCAGAATAAAACTATATATATACGCGTCGTCCCAGTCCCGTCGTAGTCGTCCTTATTTTTGTATGCCTGCTTGACTGACTCACTGACTCGCGTTTTGTTCAATTTGTTGCTGCTGCTGCTGCTGCTGCTGCTGCTGTTGGCTTTTGCATTTCTTTCTTCTATATATGAAAAGTTATATGAAAAGTGGTAGGGGGATAAACACATACGTATTTTATATTATGCTGTGTAT
>VYYJ01003951.1:0-14840 GCA_021029165.1 Cyphoderus albinus
TTTGAAAAAAGTCTAGAAAAATTAGGGGACGGGCTAATGGAAGAAGTTTTACGGTTTTTTCCATTTCTAGGAAGAAAAGATGTTTTGCTAGTGATAATACTGGTTTGGCCATTTGTTTTAATGTAGAGTGAAGCGTCTTCTTTGAACAATACATTTTCTGCGTCAGGTGTCAATCGGATTCGTTCTGGATGAGCAAGAAAACGCAGGCCTGCAAGAATTGAAACGAGCTTTATTACGGTTGATATCTGTGCGATTGGCATAGATTATCGTGTTGTGGTAATGGTAGTACGCGGCAGGGCATTACAGTGACGATGATAATAATTGAATCCAATAATGATACGTGGTGAAGCAGCGAGCAAAAAAGCAAATCCAATTTTTAATGAGGAGTCATATGCACCCATTTATTATCATAATGTAGTTTCAATGAACAATTCAATGAGACTGAAAAGTGAAGCCAAACATTCGTTTCATTTCGATGCTGAAGATGTATGACTTCTGCATATTCATTCCTTATTGTCAATAGACAGGCACACATCACTCAAGTCGCAACAAAACAAAGCATATAAAGTTGCTCGTTTTAATTTCTTGCAGGGCTTAATCGCTTAGCCTTGCCTTCTGCCATTTTCCTTTCCCGGTTTTACTCACACTTAAGGCAGAATTCTTAATTATCCAATAAATATATACCTAAACAGCTTTCAAATATTTATCGACAGCATTCTCTTCAATCGTAAATTCTTTTTTTAAATCTGAAAATAAAAAATCCCAACTGCAAAATGTTTCAAACTTTTTCGTTCCTTCTTTTTCGAAATAAAAATCCTGAATTCATTTTTATCCTATCATCATTATCTCTCCTGATCATCCCGCAGGTAAACATAATGCGTCGCGCTCGTCATAGTTTAGTCGCTCACGGGCTGGCGTACGCCAAGGCACACTCCCCTTAATCGCTCTTGTTCGCTCCGCTCTCGACATGAATATCTTTCTAATTTTACATCTACAAAAACCTTCCCTTCGCCTTCGCTCCCTATCCCATTTTTTGTTAGAAGGCAGTCACATTCGCAGTAGCCCAACTGTTACCATTCTTACTACCCTGCGCCTGGTTCTTTTATTTTTGGCCAAATATCATATCTCCACCATCCCCATCATCCCCGACCAAGTATAAACAAAAAAATCCTTTAATCGACGTACCGTTTTTACCTGTAGTGCAACGATCATGGAACTGGAACATGGATCGTATCGTAGCATTCGTAGCCCGTTTCTACCCCTTTTTCCTATCTTCTTTCCTTTCCATGCCTTCCAATCCAACCCCTCGTGTTTATAATACCGTGATTACTACTACACCGTATTTCACCGTATTTCATCGTCCCCTTAAAAGTATATGAAATTTGTGCTTGTCCTTGCTCTGCTCATCATCACCAGTCGAAGAGGATCATATGTCAATGACATGATGTTTATGGACTTATTACACTTCTTCATGGTGTTTTCCTCCGTCTTACATGTAATCCCATTTAAATAACAACGCTAATGACCCTACTGTACCGACGGTTCTGCGGCAGAAAAAAAACAATGACCAATATCTCTTTGCTCATTTTTCTTTGTTCTCAGTCACTGTGCTAAATAACAAAGTGATTCATCCTCATTACAAAGTCACCCAGTTGGTATTTTACAGCACAGATTATTAGCTACCTATTTTCAAGGGAAGGCATAAAATTCGTGGGTAAAAATAAAAATAAAAATGTAGTCTGATGAATGGTATGTAAAAGTATTACACAAAGCCTACATACAACATGTACCCAGGTTAAGCTGTCATTTATCAGAAGGAGTGTATTGTTTTCACGGTCTACTCCTTTGTTCGCCAAATTTCACTTTCATTTTATTCGATAATTCCTAGATCATTCATTTACTTTGTTCTTTGATACGTCACACAAAATTCACGCTAAAATCTCAACATTATTATTAAATAGAATTAAAAGCATAAAAATGATAAAAGTTCACTCAGGAAATATTTATAGTGGTATTCACTCTTGCTTTTGATTCCGGAGAAAAGTTTACTCCGAAGACAGAGTAATAACACCTTTTCTGGCAAGCCAGCCAGATTTAACGTTAAAAACGGCCGACGATGGCCATCAAGACGACGACGCGCGACGGCATGGCCATGGTCATGCAGACCAAGCACAAGGTTGACTTTGGCTTTCGCATCGTCATCAGGATTACCCTTGCCTCTAATTTTTTCTCAGATAAAGCAAGGCACACCAGATCAGCGTAATAATGAGAAATCACCACCGATTACTTCACTTTTTACTATGAAGTTGTAAGTTAAGTGTGTGCAGTGTACCCGTGCCAAGCCGGTCGTCGTTGTGATCCTCACCTCCTTCAAGTTCTTAACCTGGTCTTGCTTAACATTTTAAAAAAGTTGTGTGTGAATTGAAGCGAGACCACAAGAGAGAGAAACGGAGAACTGGACTGGATACTCATCTTCATCATCGCACGTTAACATATGCTTTAATACACGATGACGATTCACTACTACGATGATGATGAAGAGCATCAGATTATTATTGCGGTGCCACTGCATCTTCTTGCCTTACTTTCTATGTACACACATTTATAAAATGCTGTTCGTCTCATCGTAGTAATATGCATTTAGAAAAAACAGAAAAGAGAGATAATAGCAATAATTCTTCTTTTTCTCATTGTATCACCTGCCTCCAATCATCATCATCAACAAAAGAGTAAAAAGAGAAAAGAGCAGCAGCAGCAGCCGATGGATGGATGGATGAGCCAGCTTTACCATAAACGCGTCTTTTTTCCATGAAAACCTACAACAGAAAAAAACATTCAAAGCAACTTCAACACGAATGAACCAGCCTACGCTATAAGGCTATAAGAGTGATATGCATAGATATAAGTTGATATGAAACTGCAACTGGTAAACTGGTCGGTCATCATCATCATGGTCGTGGAGAACGTCGTCGTTGCCGCATCCATCGAGGTAAGTGTATGTATCAGTAATAATAACAAGCATTGATGATGAGCACAAGCTATGGTTCATCGTAATCATCATCATGGCACGTATTTATTTCGTTCTTACTCCTTTACAGTGTTTTTAAGAGCATCTCTCCGATCGCGTTGTTGTGTTGTCATTAAAAAAGGTGGAAACAAACCTTTTCTCTCACTCATTCAACAATAGACTTCGGTCCAAACAAGATTTCTGGTGAGCTGCAGAAAACGAACTGAAAACTCTTCAAATCAATACCTAATTTAAGTCTCTTTCCTAAAGTTAAGGTTCTACTGAAACAAAGATCTCAGCAGCAGCGAACATTTCACCTTTTCATTTTTACCATCTCGATCAAGAAATCAAGAGTGAGAAACCTGAGATTTTTTTCAAAAATTCTCCTAGAAAAAAAATATCTGGAAACTAATTTACTTTCGGCATTAGGGTTAACAGTAACTGGAAAATTAATATTTTTATTTTTTTAAAGAAAAAAAAAACATTTATTCGTTAGTAATAATCTCCTTTTAGCTAAATGTGTTCACGTCACCGAATTTTCACCATTTTACCCCTAAGAGAGCCTAAAACTATTTTTAATTTCAATTCTTATCCTAGTGTTATTTCGTAGTTAGATAAATACGCAGTAGGATTTTTGCAAGTGTTTGTTTCATCGGTTTCTTTGTTTGCCCCAAAAAGAGCATTGTTTTGCTAAGTACTGAAAAACTCTTGACAGTTTATTTGTTTCACCTGCTCGTCGTTTATTGCGGCTGTGGTGACCTCATCAATGTCTAACTTGCAAGTGGTGCATTATTACATTACAAAAGAGAAGGACAAGCAGGATTTTCTTTAAGTAGACTCTGTTTACATCGTCCGATCTTAAAAAGAGAAATTGAAGAGAAGCCATCGAATTGCCAACAAAAGCGAGCACGCTTTCGTTGAAAAAAGGAACAAAGGCTGCTCCACTTGATCGCTTTCTACTATGATTATGGATTTAGTCAAATCTCGAAGCCATGATCACCATCGGACAAGTCGCTTTACCAACCGCCACCATCCCTACGCGCACACACATGTCATCGACTATGTGGACAACGACTATTCAACGGACTCGCCCTCATCATCTCCGCCAGTAGTACCTGTTCTTAACTACGCTTTTGCCGTTAAGGAAGACTACAGAGAGGAAAACTTTGAGGAGGAAGAGGACGACGACGACGTGTTTGCTACATCTCTAGAAGCAGCCGAGGCCTCTGCTTATTACAATAATCACCATCATCACATTATGGATCGTCGCTACGTTCATCAACGCAAAAATAATTATAAACGAATTACTCAGTGTAGCACGGTTTCTCCGACAAATTCCTCTGGCAGTGTGAATGTTCCACTTATGAATCTCCACATGCGAAGACGACTTGTGAAGCAAGGAGCTTCCGCCGCCGTTGCAGACGACTTACTCCAACGACCACCGGAACAGCAGCAGCAAGAGCAGCAACCACGTTCGCATCTGGCATTAAGTGGAGCAGCAGGAGCACTGCTTCATCATCAAGCGTCAGACGTTGAGTCGGCCATCGTGTCGGTGGAGGAAAGCAAAGGTAACCTGGTTGTTGAACAGAAGCACCTCCATCATCATCGCCACCACCATCACCAATCCAATAAGCCAAGTAAGTGAAGTGGTAAACGGCTCTTAAAAGCACAAATAATAGCAATAAAATAATCTACCATCACGACGCCTCTCCTATGCTCACTCACATTCACTTTTGCTTTTCCCCTTCTTTCCCTCTTTCTTTCGCTCTCTCCTTTCATTCTCCGCTCCTTCCACTTTTCTCTCCTTATTGCCAGCCTTTTGTCAATTGCTAAATTATTCAAAGAAATTGATTTAATGATTATCTCTTTTTTAGCTTTAGCGATGGAATGAAAGTGCATACACCTTTTTCACTCTCTCTCCTCTTCTGCTTTTTCTCTACCTGCCAACCTAAGCCGCTGCTATTTCTTCCATTCCCCATGCTTCCAGTCTCATTTACCCTTAAAGCTTCACTTGCACTTCCTCTCCACAATAACGGTACAGCAGAGACATGTCCACATATTTGAACTGTACTCACTTCAGTACACATTCTGTAACTTAACGTTTTTATGAGTATCCTTCTATTCTTTCTTCTAATGGGATTACGAAACGCACCACAATTTCAAAGGACGTAATAACACGTAACGTACCTTTAGAACCTTAACTCAAAGCATTTGCAGACTCGAAAATCTCTCACCGACCTTCCTTCTTCCACTACTCGAGGAAGTAAGGCAAGACAAGGAGGAGGAGAATTTGCAAAGAAAAATTATACGTTAGGAGGGCTAAACTTTGAAGCAGAGCAGGCAGTTTTAAATTATATTTAAACGTGTCATTCAAGATCCATTCATATAAATTTTCCTCCATTATAAACATAATAAGACAAATTATTACCTCCGTATATCATAATTTTACAAAGCTGTCGTTTTTATACATTCCTTTTCCCTTTATCACTTTCTCCTTCTTTGAGCATAATATATTTAGGCTGATGCGTCGAGAAAAAATGGTGCGATGTGATGATAGACTATCCATCGTCCTTTCACATGACCACTTGAGTTGAGATTGTCAAAATGCCGATTTCTATGCTAAAAAGCAAATCAAGCTCTATATTTTCAATATTTCTATCATGTGATGAAATCCTGCCTTTCTCTAATGGACATGTGTGCTGTGTGTGCTACTAAATAATATTTTATAAAGTTTAAACATTTAGGGTCCGTTAGCTGCGTTCCGTTACACTCAGTCTTTTTATTTGTCCTCCACTGACTACTGCCTTTGCGAAAATGTGTTTGCATTTAGTTTTTACAAATGTTTACATTTCACTTGCTCCAAAATTTACACCATCGTATGGGCTATAACATAACTGTGATATGATTATAAATCCATAATTTCATTTTACACGGATTGAACGCATTTTCGTAAAAAGGCAGATAAACAATGCCTTTTATTGAAACTGTCATTCAACTTTCTCTTCGTTTCAGAATTAATCTGAAATTATTATATTTGAAACGATGTATTATCCTGTGGCATTCACTCCGTCGTTTCATTAATTTACCAAGGTTCAATGAAAATGGGCAAGAGTATTTATCCTTTCAATCCTCTTTATTTACGAACAAAGGCGTTTCACTTTAATCCCCTAAAATATTAATGATAATAATATTTTCATTCTTGCTTGAATTGATTGAATACCTGATTGTGAGGTACGGAGCGATTATGAAAGCATTGCTATCAAATCAAGGAGACGTTTCGCCAAGCATTTTAAAATTTTCGTTTTACACCATTGTCATTTCTCCGTAGCGTCCAGTTCTTTGCCATGTGCCGTGTGAAGAGCACTTGAAATTTGAGACTGGCTTTCAGTTCATTTCAATTCTATTTTCTTTAAATCGCATAGGTATTACCGATAGCTTTTCATTTTGAAAATTCTATGGAGCTGGAAGCACTCTGGAATAACTGTTTGACGTATTATATTATTGTGTACACGTCGCCATCATCAGGACCGCGGTAGTGTTTGTCCTCAACTCGAAACCATGCACTCGCACTAATACAGTTAGTTAAGTTACTATATGTATAAGGGAAAATGGGAAAGTAATCTTTGTCAAAAAATAATCTAGATGTCAAGAAGATTGCCATACACTCGAAAATCAAACATCGCCCAATACAAAATAACAGAACATGCAGAGTAATAATAATGGCGCAATTTTCTAACGACTACGATTTATACAAATGCATTATCTGAAGGAAGCTAATATTTGCTGTTGTCGTATTTTGTCATATCTCTCTATCTACTAGGAAGAAGAAACGACGTAAAAGTTTATTTTTCCTTTTCCTCCTTTTCTTCCTTCCACTTACCCTCCTTTCTAAAAATGTTGCTCATGCTAAAAACGCCTAGCACTAATACCTAAACAGACACTCTTCTACTAATATTTTGGTGATGATGACGATAGTGAATCCGTCGTCCAAGAGTCCACACTTTTTTTCTCTCATGTGAAAATGCTGCATTTCAATTTCATCGCGAAGAAGGTGGATTTTCTTTCGCCTTAGCAGAGCAGATTTGCAGGATGGATCATATAAAATGGATAGATGGATGGATGGGACGGATGCATTATTGAATGGTTTACTTTCCAGCTTTTTTCTTTTCCTCCTTCTCTTCTTTGCCCCTCTCCGTCAGGAGTAGGAAAAAGTTTTTATTTTCTCTCTATCATCATCATTACAGTGGATAAGATGGTGGGGTTTTATTGGAGCAAAAGAAGACATAAAATGTACTGCACTGACTGACTATATCAGTGGAGAGAAAATTATGGAATTAATGTGGACGTGTTATATTCCCATCAATGTAGTTGTGTACACACAAGACGACAGTAGTAAGCAGATAATAGATAAAAAAAGGGGGAAGAGGAAGAGTAGGAAAAATACGGAAGGAAGGAAAGACACTTTACTCCACTTTGTATTGAACAAGTTGAGGAAAAATATACGGAGAAACATTTCAGTGTCTAAAATGTACACAGCGATTAGCTTTTTATTGGAAACGAAACGAAGGGTTATTCAGCTTTTCGTTTTCCCGTTTAGTGTCCCGATTGCTTCACAGTAATGCCTGCTGCTCTGTTTGGTTTCCTTGTTAATGCTCCTCTACTATCTCTTTATATGCATTTATAAGCGAAACTAGCGAAAGCAATAATAATACTTATTGCCTATCCACCTTTCCTTTTCCACTCCACTTCACGAGCTTTCGAAAGTCTAAACAGTTTTTTCTCACTCCTCTTCCTTTCTTCTTTCACTCGTCATCCACAAGTGAGTGTGATGATACGTGCGTGCTCGCTCGAAAACTGGGGGAGTGAGAATGTGCTGTCTTCGACTTTAACTTTTGAACCTATCTCTTCAAACTCTCTTTTTTTATCTTGCTTTCCTATCGCAGCCTAATTCTAGTTCAACAACGTTATTTTTTCATGTGAAAAGCGTCATATTTACATTTCGACTGTTTAAAAACACTTCAGTTTTGGAAAACATTTTTATTCGAGATTTTAAAATGTGCACTCTCTGTGATTTCAATTAAATCAGTTGCTGGCCCGTTATCCATCTCCGCTGCTTCTATTGCCGACGACGACTGCGACGAAGAGGAAGAGCAAAAGTACAAGGCTTTGGCTCTTATTACCCCAAATGATCCCAACTACGTGCTCGCTTCCCCAGTTGAAAAGTTTGTGAATTTTTACAACAATTTTGGACATTCTTCCTCCTCATCGGCAACATCATCGTCTGCCATTGTCTCCGCGCATCATCATCACACCAACAATAATCACTACGCCTCCTCTCATAATCGAAGACTGAATAGTCAAGGTTCGTACGTTTCCTCTCCATCGGCCGCATCATCCCCCGTTTCTTCCGTGGTGCAGAGTCCAAAGAGCCTCGTCTCATGGAGCCCCTATGGCCTGTTCTTTTCCAGTTTACCTACACCAGACGGATGTGCAACGACAACGACACCGGCCACCAGTGTTGCCACTACTCCAAAAGGAGTGCATGAGGAGGAAGAGGGCGACTTGGAGGAGGAGGTGGAGGAGGAAGTTGACACTGGAGTAGCCACCACGGGCACTCCACTCGATTACACGTACAAAAAACTAAGCCAGAGTAGCCATTTAACTACAAGAATGATGAGGCCGAGACGACGACGAGAGATTATTTTGGGATATAGTGAGACTGCTCCGCCTTCCTCTGGGGTGGACGAAGATGACGATGGAGGTAATTTAGTCACAAATTTATTACCTATTGTAAGTAAGTAATAAAGATGGGGAAGAATTTTAAAAACCTTTTATTTCTCTCAGATTTACCACTGAACCTGAGCACAAAGCCTGGAAATCCCTACCAGAACCACCGTCATCATCCATATTCCACACCCACCACCACCCCTGCAGCCACGCCCTCGCCCACAACGCAAGTGATGAGAACCACCGGTCCTGGGATCTGGTCACCTGCCAGTGTACTGGAAGCAGAGCAACAAACCAAATTCCAAAGTTACATTGCAAGTCACTTGATTGCGCAACATTTGAACCCGCATCATAATCACCACTCGATTTCTCTTGCGTCAGCAACACCGCTTCTTCAGGCTTCCCTTGCTCTCACCAACAACAATAACATTGTCAACAACAACGGCAGTAATAAATCTAACGATGGTGTTCTCACAAAGGGGAGAGGAGGGTCGCGGGCGAATAACATTGGGAAATCGAGTCCTTTAAATAACAAAAATCATAACAACAACAACAACTGCAGTAACAATACCGGAACCAAAGATTTGATTGGGGCTAACAATAACAACATCGTAAATAATCATAATACCAAAGGAAATCAGAGTCGTGCTGCTAGAGCCTCCCCTGTGTCTGTATCCTCCTCAACGGAAGTGGCCAAGAGTACCAATAAGAAACCGAAGAAATCTCAAAATGGATCTCCTCGCACTTTCCAGGTAACACAAAACCCATTTCTTGTAAATACAATCAGAATTAAATTTTGTAGATAACCCTTATTTACATACTTACATGTTTTATATACGCAGTGCAACCAATGCGGCAAGTCATTCAAACGATCTTCAACGCTTTCAACGCATCTATTAATTCACAGTGATACACGTCCTTTCCCTTGTAAGTTTTTAACTTAAAACGTTTTACTTATAATGATAATATTATAATATATAGAATATTTATTAAACACATTATTTTGCTTCATTTATAATTATTTTACAATTATTAGGTCCATACTGTGGGAAAAGATTTCACCAAAAATCCGACATGAAGAAACATACGTACATTCACACCGGTAAGTTACAAAGCTAAAGCTACAGTACAAAGGTGAAACTGTGGCTTGACAAATAATTTTTTATGTTTGTCCTTTTAGGTGAGAAGCCTCACAAGTGTACCGTGTGTGGGAAGGCATTTTCCCAGTCTTCCAATTTGATCACGCACTCCCGCAAGCATTCCGGCTACAAACCATTTACGTGCAACCTTTGTGGTCGATCCTTCCAACGAAAAGTTGACCTTCGGCGGCATGTGGAAACCCAGCACAGTAATAACAACAACAACGAGGAAGAGGGAGTGAAAGAGGAAGTGATTGAGTCTGCGGATATCAAGCAAGAAGTGGAAGAAAGTGGATCAACCCTCTCTGCTCCTTCACCCTCGAGTGTGGCCACCACCATCCCCGTTCTCAACAGTTCGGCGGATATGAACAGCAGTAGCAACAGTAGCAGCAGCAGCGCCAGTGTTTCTCTCCCACTGTCACCATCTCGGGATGAGGGAATCAAGCAAGAAGATACGTCTGACGAGAGCAGCAAAGCAGAGGTTGTGAGAACGGAGCAGAAAAGTCCGATTACTTTGCCTCCGAAAAAGTCACCTTCGTCTCGACCTTCATCCGCCGGATCAGAAACGAGAGAGGGGGAGGAAGGGAAGGTCAGTTAAATTGTACATTGCCTAAGATTTTAAAGTAATGCAACGCATAAATTAGTGTATGTATAGAAAAGAAAGCATTTTTCTGGGACTCGAGAGGTCAGTCATTTTAAAAAACGATATCGTTCTGAAACATTGCATTAAATACTAACCAGTAAGTAATGATACCAGAAGGTATGATTAACAAGTGACACATTATAATAGAAAGCTTTAATTACTTATCTGATATTTGTAATTTTATTCCGTCCACTTCAATTTAATATGACATAAGCCTGTTAAAGAGGTTAAATTGTAAAAAGAAGAAACGAGGTAGATTTTGTAGCCGCTTAAATGCACCGCCTTAATTAAGCTTGCACTTCCATGCATAATTAATGCAACCTTCCATATGTACACAGGTTCACTCACACACTGTCTCATTCACATATCATATTACCAAAATAAATCCTATTTATTTCATACCAGCGGACAGATATGCCATTAGCCTGTAAGTGATTCATACATTACCTTTAAAGCAAAGCAATTTTCCTTTTTTAATTTTTAATAGTGCATTTAAAATTAAACAACCATTAATTTCTCTTCTCGGCCAAAATGAAGTGGTAATATTTTTATCACAATATCACTAATTAAAAGTAGTTGATAGAGTGGTGAATTTTAGTGCCTTGGTAGAATTCCATTATTTTGTATTCCTGATTAAGGCAGATTCCAAGTCATTTTTACTTTTGTAGTTTTTGTAGTGAAATATTTTTAACACGATACAGAATTGAGATGACGAGTTGGTGATAATATCCCGAATATTATTAATCAACCTTTGTCTCATTCATTAGGGAAAATACAGGGTAACCATTTTATGTAAAATAGAGCATATCTTGCTTCACTTTGTCTTCTTAGAATCTCATAAAACCCTAGAAATCACTTTTTAATTAACGAGATAGAAAAATGAGGATGATACGAGAGTGGAGCAGCAGGAGTGTCGTCTCTGAATTTTTAAAGTTGTCTGCTTTGGAATCGAGTCCGACTGGAATCGAGAAGTAGATAAATGGGCGCGGTAGTTATAACTAGGAACATGCACCTAGATAATGAGTTATAATCGATTTAGGTAATTAATTTGTTTGCAACCAAGCGTAGGCTTGATAAACGAGAGTAAGGTGGATTTTACTATGCTACTAATTCGGAAACCAAAAGAAGAAAACATTCGGACATTTTTCATAGTCAAGTAATTAAGAAGGACGTGCATGTGATTATGCCTATTTATAAAAAAAGAAGGTTGAATGAAGCGTTTAATTGAGGAAAACTAAAGCAAGCGGTTTTATTGATGAGAAAAGCCAGGACGATTTTCATAAAAATTGTAATTATTATTCTTGTTAATGAGTTTAACTGGTTTCATGGTGGATATTTTTCTTTGGTGGAAAATGTAATAAATCCCGCTTTCGGGGTGTAATAAAATTAAGCATCCCATCATTTTTGTAAGCACGAGATTATTCACTCGGACGAACAAGAAAAAGGAGAGAAAATTGGAGGAGAAAAAAGAAAGCAGAGGAAATTATTTTATGTTCAGTATATCATCATTAGAGATAATATGCCGTATTATTACACAAGTAGTAGGTCCTAGTGTTAATTAAGTGTGATCAATCTTAGATAATTATTGGTTATTTTGTAAAAAATAAAAATGGTGATCTACTAGCGATAGGTAGTTTTAATTAATAGGTAGGCAGGTATGAATGTCATGTTTGTACTTGAAAAAATGACTTACCGAAAAAAGAAACCACAAAACGTTGTCAGTTAATGATTACACGCAAAATGCACACCTTAATGATTGGCCCATTTAAATTAAATTAAAATGGCTCATAATGTAGGTTGTATTGATGATGTGTACTGTGTACATAATGAGTTGTATCTTGTATGTATCCAATTACCTTTCCACAAAGTTACAATTACGTAGCTTTATTTTCATTCATTATTGTACATTTTTAAGTTAATTGATTTTTAGTAGTATGCAAACTGATTTTATGGGAAATTATTATGCTTATTTATACACATTATGACCTTTTGTACAATTTATTTTTAATACTTAGAATGTTGAGTAATTTTAGTTTGTGCCGTGCACGACTCAATAATTGTTTATACTGTATAATTCCATTTTCTTGAGATTTTGCTTCATTCAAGTTGCAAATCAAAATTCACAAAGATTCTCATTGACTTGTAAAATAATGCCCAGTTAATTTAATTTAATGTTTTAAGTAAACCTATATTACTTTTAGTTTTAATTACACACTGTATTAAGTTTAAGTTTATTATTAAGTTTTGACATTGTATCATGACTTATTATGATGAATGGATACACAGTTACCTTTAGTAAAAAGATGATGCACTTTAATACGCTTTAAATGCAAATTCCATAAGCACATTATGCTATTAATACCTGTGTAACAATTACGTTTAATTTTTATAGTCAACTTTCAAAAGATCTTCAAAAGTCACGTAGTGTATTATATGTTCGCACCATACGCACTGTCACCAAATGTACATCGGTCTCCCTCTCTGGTATGAGTTAATAAAAAGAAAGCGGTCAAATAAAATAAAACATTTAAAAACAAATTAGATTGGCTAATTCTCAAACATCCTATATAATTAAGTATATTTAATTCGCTCTTTAAAACTGTGGAGGTGTACTGATTGTTGTAAAATGAAACATATCATGTCATATCAATTATCAAGGTCTCTTGCCATTTTTGCACTTGTTAAGTCTGGACTAGATTCGTCGATACATAATTAATTAATTAGAGCAATAGTAATAATTAGTTTTCGTTTTGAATCTACCTAAGTTAAATATATCTTGAAACTCGTACATTACTATTAACCATCAACTAAAATGTGATGACAAAGTTGATTAATTGAAGAATTTGTGCATAACTATAGTTGAATATAAGAATAAAGAAATTATTAGAAAACATGGATATTATAAGTGTTTGATTTATGAAACTTTCAATTACATACCTAAATACTTCCATTAACATTAACTTCTGATAAGAAGCCAAAATTGCGCCATAAAATTGCTTTTATGATTTTGCAACATTCAATTAATGTGACTCGATTACCTTTCAGTTTTCACATTATCATTTTCACCTCATTTTCGCCAAAAATTATTTCCAAAATCCAATACAATTCTTTTCGCCTGATGACTGTGAGGACCAGCCCAATAATGGGAGTGATTGATGAGAATGGAAAAGAGCGGAAAAAGATAACACAAGCCATTACCATATTTGCGAGAAATTTTTAAAGGAAGTGTATTAAAATATCATAATTTGATTATTGAGAAAAGAGATCAATAATGGTATTACTAATAGATAGCACTTTGGCAGTCAATTCAAGTCACAGTTTGAAAGATTCTATTATCATTGTTCCCATTCCCTGTCAGTGAAGAAAGTCGACTCGACCCAAATAGATTATTTATCTATAACTCCATAATAATAATATTACAATTCAATCTACAATTTTATTATTATTAGTCGCTCTCGTTCTGCTTACTAAACTATAAGGCTGCAAAAAAACGCCCTTCCACTTCAAACGAACTCACGTTTCTTTGTCGTGCCCATGTAATGAGCATGATTCCAGAGCGAGTAAGCAGAATAAAAAGTAATTCCGGTTCGATTTTTCATCAGTCACCCATTCTCACCAGTTGACTACTTCCACTCATTTTATTATCAGCCCTTGCCATCCCATTTAGTCAACAAGGACAGAATAATAAAGCAAAGCAATTTTGGGAGGAAAAAAGGAGTTTGGCAGGCATGCCGGTGGCACCCACCACGTCGATTTCTGTAGATAGGCATCACCCGTTGAAAATCCAAACGCAAGGTTGCTTTGTTATAGTAAGCGGAGAAATCAACGACGTAGGTAGCAGCGCTCTATTTTAATATGCGACTTTCATTTCATTTTATATAATTGACAATCAAGTTGGCATTTTTTCTCACTAGTATTAGTACATGTTTGTCTGTGTGCATAGAAATTGCTGAGATAGCAATCAGCACATTGAAAACCTCTTTCTGCATGGAGAGACTTGAGTTGGAAATCAATTAATGTACTTTTGATGACAAAAGTCAAGTGAAGAGCTTGAGCACATGAGGTAACCCAACAATCACCACGCCGAAGTAAAAACGTTTAATTTTCATAGTTCACAGTTAGTGCTTAAGCATGTAGCGAGAGAGAAAAGATTGAAAGGACACATTTTCCTGATTGATGGAACGATGACTGCTGTATTCGTGGCAGAGTACGCCCATCCGGACAGCTGGCATTTATTCCGTGTTGGAATAAATGTTTTATCCCGCCAATTTTTGGTGGAATTAATGGAAGAAATGGACGAAATGGATATTGGGGCAATGTAAAC
>VYYJ01003952.1:0-14839 GCA_021029165.1 Cyphoderus albinus
TATTTTTCAATTTGAAAAGTAAAAGATCATCGTATGTACATGTACATATTTTCATGCCACACTGACACATGATATGAAATGCCATTTGAAATGATAATATTTTGATGCCAGAATTTAACCATATTTTCCAGGCCATTTTTATTTTACTTAAAAATATTGTATTACCACCACTGTAAAAATTCAAATATCACAGTCAAAGATCATACTCATGCTTGGCCAACCAAACTGCAAGTGAAATTTGAAAGAGCATGTACTATTCTGTCCGGGATTCATTTTACAGTTTTAGCGACGAGGCCTGACGTTTAGAGAAATTCACGTATGTAGCCCAAATTTGCATTGTTAAATTCTAAAGCGCTTTATTATGAGATTGCAAATTGCAGCAAATGTAATTCTTGACCGCCTTTGTATTCTTGTCTGTTTTATTTTTAAATACGCCACTTAGAACTTTTTCAAAAATACAAGCCCTCAATTCATGTAATCAGCCATTTACAATTTATTTCCTACGCCATGCATAATCTTTATTACACTAGAGAGAATTTCCAGCCCTAAAATTGCTCTCTGAGCACACTATAAAGCAGATGTTAAATAAATGAGCTCCGCTTCTCTGAACGTGCCAGTCTTGCTATTTCTGTTCCAATATTAAGAAGCAAAACGCTCTGCATCATTCAACCATAGATAAAAACTAAACATTCCGCAAGTATCAGTTGGTTCTTTATTATTTGTTGAAGCTTTCGTTTTCGTCAAAATAGCAAAAAGATTCAAACAATATGCACAAACAACGAAGAATCGAGCCTATCAATATTTTAAAAGAACTTGTAAGTTTCTCCTCTATCCGACTGACCGTCTGAACTCATTAGCCATGATTAAAATGGGCCTTGGAGGGGTGCGGGCTGCTATGCTAAAAGGATATAAATCATTGAGGCAGCACTACAAATTGTAATTTAGAATTTCTCTTACACCAGTGCAGTGGACTACATCCTACATGTAATCCCAATAATAAATTCGCACCATTATTAGCCAAGCAAGACTGGGAACTTGTCACAATCCAGTTGGAGCACTCGCTGAGTCACGAAAAAGTACATAAATGAAAGTCTGACTTGACTAGTCAATGCATAACAATGAAGCAACAGCAGATATACAAAACATTCTCCTTTTTTGTATTGTGATATAAAGGATCTCATAGAGGATATGCCTTAAAGAATCAGCAGGAGCTCCACACTTTCGCTTTAGTGAAAGCGCATTATTTTTTTCCGCAGTGGTGGATTCCCTGTTCTACTCATCCTTTCCTTTAACTATGGATGTTTTCATAAACAGAAGCAACTCCAGTGTTTTTTGTTTGCCACAAAAAGTGGACGCTGCTGTTTACAATGCTTGCGAACTTTTTATTTCACTCCTTTTTGTTTATTCTCTCCAAAAAAAGAACAATTCTATCCACATGTGTAAAACCATAAGTGAATGTTTTTATGTTGAATATAATGTTCTATTATAACTGGTCGTAAATAGAGAAAACAGTAGAAAGTTAATAAATGAAACACAACCTCCCGCTACTACAAGGAAAGATGGAAGTACTCCATTCTCCTGATTTTATTTTATCATGGCATACGCATATGTACAAACTCCTCTCTAGATACAGTGAAACTTCCGAATAATTGCCTTCTGTACAATTGCATGGTGGCAATAATAAAGAGGTTTTTCCCGCCCCTCGATTTTGAAACCAATGTATTTAATGTATTTAAATGAAGGCGGGAACCTTCCAATAATTGCACCTCTCTATTATTGCCTCCCCTTGGGGTGCAATTGTTGGGAAGTTTCACTGTACATACATAATACAAATAAGATTGAAAAAGGAAGAAGGAAACAAAGAATTGTTTTTTTTTCAAGAAATGCTGAATTATTATAAAAAGTTCAGATTTACCCAGCAAAAGCAAAAATTTTTGTCAGCTTTAAATTAACCGGACCGAAAATCAAATTAGTGCTAATTAAACGTCCTTAATTCGTTTGGGTGTACAAGCTGCACATCCAGATCTCTTTCAGATAAGCTAGAAGTCTTCATGAAGTGTCTTATGTTTTATTACGAACAGTAATGGTCACGAGAGGAAGGTAATAGTAGGTCATGGGCATCACAATAATAGCAATTCTGTGAATGTAGAAAGGGCAAGACAGAAATAATAATTATAGGATTGTGATGCTGGGGTGAGTGTATCAATCACTGATTTTCCCAGCCCTAAGCTACATACACTTAACTAATGAAATGCGTATTTTAAATAACATATATCATAATCAGCAATACCAAACTAAGTAATACTCAGAAGACAGTGACATGAAAGAAAATCTAAAACATTTTCCAATTAGAACTCTAGTGATAGATTATATGATGTGTGCTAATGGGAAGTGCTATCTCATTCTGGCAAATAATGAAGGAAACTATCTTCTTTGCTCTTATGATGAAAACCTCTGTCAAAATGATTCCCAAATGCGAGGAACGGAAAAATTAATAGATTCAGTGGTTTCAATTTTGGTGGTGCTGTAAAAAGAATAGTACTAATAAACTATAATAGTTTTCTACAAACTGAAGGTTTCTGTTGCCATTTTATGGCAGTGCAACCAGCAACTCTGAAGAAGATATTTAGAGACAAAGTTTTTTTCAGCAAAGATTCTCCTTCAAAAACAAAGCTATGAGTGAGCTTTATACGAGTTTTAATTTAGCTTTTACTACTTTTCTTGAGAAAGAACTCTTTGGTCATGACATTTATTACGGCATGCGTAAATTACGACTTTGTTACTACTTTTACTTTTCTTTACGCTCCATTGTACTTTCCAACTTGTTCCTACGAACAGAATAATGAGAAAAAGCGTTCCAAGTTAAAACAAGTAAGAATGCTACAAAAACAAAAATAAGTCTCATGTCCGGTTGCTGTTTAAAAATACAATATTTAAAACATGCTGTTAAATTAGCAACACAAAGATATTCTTGTTTGTTTAATTAAACCACGGTGAGCAACCAGTTTAGCTGTGGTTTTTATTTTCAATGGGTAATACATAAATAATTGCAAGCTCAAACTAACAGTTCTGGGTTGTTTATCTTGACCCACAACTGGGAACTGGTTTGTTTTCCCGGATGTCATACAAGAACCGTACAAATGAAGAACTCTTAATTTGAAACGGCATAATAAATAAGACCTCTCGCTTTTATTACGTTTCGATTTTCTTTGTAAGGCGGACTATGGTTGTTGATTTGTTTTGTTTTTCCAATTTCCAATTTCTTGAAACAAATACGAATTGGTTTCAAGTGAAGTAAACATTAGATCAATTACAATGATCTAGTGTTTTCAACTATATCCTGTCTTTAAAGTTTGCAACAAAAACTCTCCATCGCTGCACTAACTGATAAATGATGTATAGACAAAAGTTTCAAAACTCAATATAAATTATGGTGGATTTTTAGCATTATCATTTCCCCCCAGAAATACAGGTAGTGTCTGAGTAACGCCCGAATTTTTTTTCTCCAACACATTTTTTGATAAACCATTAATTAAAAAAATTAAGTATAAGTTTTTAAATAATGAACCAGGGATTAGCATTATCGGCATAGGGTCAATCGTATAGACCATAAAAATTGCAAAGATATGTCCGTTATTTATGCAAATACTAAGGTGCTGAAAAGTAAATATCGTAATACTGACAATCAGCTAGTCTGAACTGATTATCAGCATTACGATTACAATATTAAAGAACCTTCCTATGCGTGTTTACATAATTAAGGCGTTAAAGTTGCACAACATAAACGTTTCAAAAATAAAAACAAAAACAAATTGAGATTTGGTGGTTTAGATTTAAATTGCTAATTTACAAACATGGCCAGGGCCAGGCCTGGGTGCGTCAAAATATCAAAACCCTGGAGCTTTTCCTCACTTATCACCAACATACACACATACACATTTTGTCCAATGTATTGTTTGAATAAATCAATGCCTTTTTCGCTTTAAGCAGAATCATAGTAAGTAAACTTGAAACAAATGTGTAGGAAACGTGTACAAAAAATAACAGGCCGACTGCTTTGGGGAATGATTTTTATATTGTACAAACCGTGATGAAGATGATGTGTACAACAAAAAGATTTTGCTGGAATAGAAAACTATGCTTTGCATTAGTAGATTTTTCCATGTTCTGAATTTCGGGCCGGCTGGAATGCCATATATTTTTGTTCTTACAAATACGGAAAACATAAAAAAGGAAAACATACATACCCTCAGATTAATGCGATGTGCTCCATTTTCCCTGATGTCTTCTATCCCGGAATACTTGGTAGCAGGCTTCTTTAGTTGTAGTTGTGAGTATACTACATAAATATATCATTCTCACCCCAGTGCATCATTATAGCACATACAAATCCCGGCAAAAGGAAAAAGTGTATCGCGAACGGAAGGAAGATAACGAAGTGGTGCGGACGACAAGGAATTTATTGCATTGCACAAAGAGAGGACAGATTTGTGAAAGCGATAGTATTTGTTTGGGAAGGTTCTCAGAATCTGAAATCTCGTAGGCTTCAAAAGAAAGGTATTTAACAAGTACCACTCTTCAAATCAAACTCGTCTCAGTATAATATAAAATAAAACTGTAGTAGAATTTTGAATGAGTATGTTTACTGAAAATGCTATCTTGGGTAGGATTTCTTTTCTGCTGAACTCATGTTGCCAAATATTTTGTCATTTGTAGCCAAAAAAGACAAAACCAGAACATTTTCATTTGAAGTTTAGAGAAGCAAATCAATTCCAAGGAAGATAGACAAGATACGCATCATTCTGGGCAGAAAGGTAACTTTTTGTTTTTCTTTTGTACACACGAAGGCAAATTTTCAAAGCACACACAACATTGATTAACAACACAAATGAAAACCAAAAAGTTTATTGTCATGTATCTTTTTTTTATTAGCAATAAATTCCGAAATAAATACGAGTTGGATTAATTGGACTTCTTGTATTAAAAATTGCTCTTTGTAGGTTGCCCAAAATATTGATTTTCTCGCTATGTCATAATATATTTTCCTAAGATTCTATTCACCTGTATCTGTATAGGCATTCAGTTTATTTAATTCCGGCCAAACATCTATTGCAAAGCAAAATGAATAGTTTTTCAGTTCGCCATTCTCAATTTTTTTGTTAGAGTATGAGAATTTAATAATTTATTTCGCCATTTTGCAATTTAAATTGATGGACATCGACATGTATTATATTTAGAATCCTAAGAGAGGTGTATCACAAACTGAAGCTAAGAATTCACGAGAAAAACTTTGTATTTTATTTCATCATATGCCAAAATTGGAACAAAGACAGATTTCCTATATATTAGGTATTTAGAACGCGTCCAGAAAATATGATAAAAGCTTTGCAAATCTTGAAAGCTTTTAAATAAGCCAATTGATGAGATAATATGTGCACAGTGACTCAACAATAAGGATGTTTCTCTCCCCTTATTAGCGGTCATGCTTTGTTAGAATGTCAGCCACTGTGGGTTCTACCTCCCTGCCTTTACGTTTTTATGTTACATCTGTTTCAAAGGATTTTTACGCTCTTTAAGGCTCTTCTATTCATTTCTCCTGCGACAAGAAACAAGGAAAACGAAGAGATGGAAGTGTTATAGATAATATTCAACTCCCTTTGAGTTTTGGTATGCGGTCCCTGTGAACAATGCACCACCGACCTGTTCTGAATAAGAAATCAACTTAAAGCTAGATGATAGAACGTAAAATCTCCTGACAGGGCTTTCACAAGGGCTTGTTCATTTCTCTGGGAGAGTTTCTTAGGGCGGTGCTCTTGGATATGATAACATCTCAACTCAAAATAGCCAAAAATGTCTACATAATAAAAGGAGTTGTTCCTTCCTTCTCTGGAAAATGGGATTTTCTCGTGCACGGTCATAAATTGGAAAAGGCAAAGGATGAAACTTGACTGATATTTGAGTGAAAGAATCGAGTAAAGTGAGAGAGGGA
This sequence comes from Cyphoderus albinus, assembly GCA_021029165.1. NCBI lineage: Eukaryota > Metazoa > Arthropoda > Collembola > Entomobryomorpha > Paronellidae > Cyphoderus > Cyphoderus albinus. The sequence continues at coordinate 5,990 of VYYJ01003952.1, forward strand.
GTGAAAAAGTGTGAGGCTATCCCGATAAATTCCATTTCAGGTTTCATGAAAGGGAACAATTTTTCATGCGAGGGGAACAATACAACACTGACTCACGCAGATTACAACTGCAGCTGACAAGCGGTTTGATTGAAAAATACATGCATGTGAGAATTTGTGCATCAGCAAAGTGAAAGTCTTGGTCCAAATTGAATAGTCAAAAGATAGTTGAAGTCTAGTGCTATTTTATTTTACCCTTTAGTAATAGTACGGTGAAGTATTGTTAAATATGCGTAATTAAGTTTAAAACAATTTGCAAGGGGGGACTATTCCGCCTTATTAAAATGTACAAACTTATTAGAAGGGAGCAGACGATAGCATTAATCAAATACATTTTCAGGCAATTATTTTTCCGTTACACCGTGAACCTTTTTACCTTATACGACCCAATCGACCTTATCTATATTTATAGGTATTTGAGTTTTGTAACCAGTATAACACCAACACTACTGTTGGTCCCTGTTTACAGAATGGGTTGTAGTTATTATATTTTGGTTCACTGAAAAAAAGACATTTTTAGTTTTCAAGATTCGTCAACGTTGACAAGAAACCATCAAGAAAATATCCCACAAAAGGAAGCCATTTCCTACGAGTTGTTTGATAAACGATATGAATTTGTCAATCGCCATTATACGAAGAGCCTTGCATACTTTTGACACGTATGTAAGTAAATGCATATTTTATGCTCTCTGTTATAGAAAAGCCTTCATGTTAGATTATAGTCGTAAACATGAGGTTGAAGTTTTTGTGGAACCACAGGGCATTCGATTTACATCGCACCATTTGAAATTGCAAATGATGGTTCTTTTACTATTCTCTCTAAAAGCAAGTCTGGACGAGAATAATAGTAATATAGTACTTCTTCATAAATCAGTTGTTTCTCAAGGGAGAAAGCCGAATTTATATGGTGGGAAAGTCACACCATCACCTATAATTTTGCTTCTCTTATCGGGGGAAATTGCGATGAGAGACCAAATGCTCTTAAAGTACTTCACTTTAGATTCAGATTACGACAACAAGAAGTGTTCGTGGATCCTTTACTTACCAAAAGCCTTTTCATTTTTTTGCTTTCTCCTTTGCAAGACTTCCGCTCTCATTCTTCAATCTATTCACTATGTATGTAAATTTATCTACTTCCTAAGTTATTTTCTATGCGAGTTTCAATGAACAGTCCAGTATTATTAAATAGCTTTATATGTTTGATAATATTTACAGTTTATGTTAGTTGCTGGAACATAACATTGTAAATTGCAGAGCAGTTTAAATCTTGGTAAAAAATTAAGCTTTATTTAATGCATGTTTTTGCCTCTACTAATTTGACAGGAATAACGAAAAGGACAGACGTCATCAAACTCTTATCTTTTTGGATCAGTACTTAACGACGGGCTTAACACGTTGATTTATTTCAGACCGAAGTTAACAAGCTTTCCATACAACATTAATGATCCATCTGCGTAGAAAGAAGCTTTCCAGAAATTGTACCATGTAGTCGTTATTTTAGATCTGTATTAAAATGCTTGCAAACTGTTTAGTTTAACCAGTCAAATCTAACTTTTAACTACTGAATCTATAATCATAATAATAACTTACACTCTTCCTATCAAATATTATACAAGAATGAGAGAACTCCTTCAGTGCCAGCAGTGCCATCAGGAAGTTGCAAAAATTCTGGTATGAAAGTCTGACTCGCTTGAGTAGTCAATGCATAACAATGAAGCAACAACACACGCATACAACACATGCACTAAAACTCCTCGTTTTATAAACTTCCAGGCCCTCCCAGAGAGTTCAGCTTTAAAAAAAATCAGCACTATCACTACAAAAGTACACGGTGAAAGCGGTTTACTCTCTGACACAGTAGTGCATTCCTGATTCCTTTTTCAATACTTTATACTTTCCTGTTTGCCAAATGTAGCGCTTGTGTTTTTCTCTTATCATCACAAAAATTTACTATGAGGTTGTTTGGAATGTACAATGCGAGTGTGTAGCAAGCTTTTTTATTACACTTCTTTCTAAATTCTTTTTCCTCTGAAATAGAACTTTTGTAAATGCATTCGTAAAACCATGTGAATGTTGTACATAACATAGTCCTATAAATGGTCGTAAATGAAGACAAAAGTGGAAAGACTCGTTGAGAGTAAAAAACGTACTAACCTACGGCGACTGCGGAGACAGTTTCAGTATCTGGAATCAAGTTTTTCTTTGCATATACCGAATGTGAGAGCAAATGTTAGAGTCTAGCTCTTCTAGTTCCGTCTTACAATGCCAAGAGTCAGCAGCTAAGTAGCATAACATCAGAGAACACAGTAACAGCAAAACTTTTCTCTATCTTACGTTCGTTACTTCCTATATGTAACGGGACAGGGAAAGGAAATCTTGCAGTTTCAGTCTTGGTTGCTCCGTTGTCGGTTGTCTCCGTAAAATCGTTGTGGGAATCGTTCCTTCACAGTTTGGTCGCGGTTGTGATTCCGTTTTCACTCCATATGACGCGAAGTGGAAAGTAGAATCTTAAAATGCTGCTACATTTACGATTGTGGTAATTTGAAGAAATGTGATTACTTTAGTTTCATACTTCGAGTTATATGGAATTATTGAAGAATAAATTTGAATTTTACTTGCTGTTAATGTGCTGGTTAATTGAAGCAAAATCATATTACTGCAACACATTGTGGCAGCCATTTAGTTCTAACATTATTAAACCAAAGATGTGCTTGTTGCACACTGCGTTCCTACATAAATAAATAGTTTATTATTTATACATAATAATACACTTAATCTAACAAATAACTAGTTGTCGGATTAATCTTGTCACTATCTAATTTTCACAAAGTTCCGCGCCCGTTGAAAGCAGACGTGAATGAGCAATAATACAAAACCCGTGTGTGTTTATTCTTTTGTTATATAGTAGTGGTGCCGCTACTCGGTGTGTTTTTGTGAGAAAAATTAACTATGTACAACGGAGTGCAGAAGAGCAGCTAGGAAGTGCTCCAAATCAGAAAAACTGACAACGTAATATGTTAAACTTTCCTACAAAACTAGGGTATTCATTTTTAAGGTCTTCCCCGGGTTGCTAGCTACTGTTAAATTCAGGTAAATCACCAAAAAATTTCACTTGCTTCTCTCGTATTTTGTGTTTCAACAGAATAAGGTAAGTAGTGTGTGTATGGGATGAGTTTACGTAAGGTCATAGTCATTTTTTTAGTACCAGTAATTTAAACATCATTCTTAGGGTCTACAGCCCCACGCTTTGGAACGATTATTACATATTTTATAACTGCTAAACTAACTGCGAAAGCATGTCTTTGAGAGCAGTAACGGAAATCATACATACAAGTAACTGAGAAAGTAGAAGTTAAATTTTTGTTTAATGTCATTCACAGCTTCAGATAATATTAATCTGATATTCTAGCGGTGACAGCTAACTACATATAAACTCTGTAGTGTATTTCAAATTGACTTTACACTATTTTTTTTTGTTTATGGTTGCGATATTGTTGCTTTTGCTGTCCAAAAGTCACAGCACTGACAAGCTATTATCAGCTAATAACCCGTAACAAAATGATGCTTTTGTAATTAAAGCAGTAACATCATCGAACGACAAAAAAGTCAAAGTGATATACCTAATAACCTTCATACATTATATAGAGTTTACATAGAATAAGTTTCTCTGAAGCCCAGCCAGCATGATAGGAAAGGGAAAGGCACAGTTCGTTACTGAATTAACTGTTTAAAACCGTTATGTTGTTATCAATGGCATGCAATGTTTGTTGTCATAAAAGAAATAATGAAAAATGACATTTTATTATCACATTCGCCATATTTCATTACCAGGAAAACTATATCCCCAAACAGTTGAAATCTACTATAATTCGTATAGATAATGGATGTATATTTACCTTGCATGAACGAGCTCAAACTCACATTCCTAAAAGCTAAGCTTCAAATGTAATGTGGAGGGGAAATGAGTTTGTAAAAACACAGAAAGAAAAATTATTCAATAATAGAAACACAGAAAGAAAAATTATTCAATATTATATCTGCATGTGTCGTAACTTTCTCTCTTCTGTCATAGTCAAAAGTGAGAGAAAGATTTGTATTTCAAGATTGCTAAACGTTCTAAGTTTTCATTTATTTAATATTCCAAAAATAATTTTTTGGATATCGTTTAAAACTGGTACCATTTTCTACAGTGACATATGCCACCATTTGAATTCAATTTGTGTCGCTTCACGAATTCATACCTCTAACTCTGCTACAGCAGGTCTTTGCATGTAAAATGCAAATCAATAGTTTGATATAGCTAGTTTGTGGATACGATGTGGTATATGTTGTATGTAGCGAAAGAAAAATGTTTACCCGATAGATATTTACGTGTTTACACAATTCTTTCAGCTCCAATTTGAATGACACAAGTAAAAGTGTAATACGTCAGTGACACAGATGCAAATGATGTGGGAGAAGCTTTGTGAGACTGTCTGGTGCCACTTGAAAAACGGCCGTAAATTTGCGTACACAGACAACAAATTCAGCCTGTTCTATTCAAGCTCTTTTGTCCTCATATGTAATATATACTGTGTTATTGAGGATTTACAAGAAAATACTAGATTCAAACCAAACGGCTAATATTATGTAATGCTTCTAAAGTGGTAAAGATTTTACATATCAAAATCATGTTAAAGTCAACACATTTTGTTGAAAGGGAGAAAATCCAGGCTACTTTGATAAACTACCATTTCTTCCACAATATTAGAACAATAGATAGAAATTTGCATTATAGTATTGTTTTAATATTGTAGAAGAAATAGTAGTTTATCAAAGTGCTTGTCCAAGAGTGTCTTTAAGATAAATTGCACTACACACTTTTGCTCCTGTTTTCCATTACTTTGTTTGTTTTTATCCCTCTGTCATTTATATTATGGCATGGATGTTTTTGTTGGACATATGGGCTTTTGGATTTATTTACATTCATTCCACTTGGTTGTGATGTGACTAAACTTTTTTTTAAACCTTCTCAAATCTTTATAAAAATATTTCTGTTTCAAAGTTGATGGGCAGCACTGTCAACGATGTATAAGCAGCGTAATAAATGATAAATGAAGTAACTGTACAACACATAGACTTACCAACATAAATTGCACTGCCTGTAAAATATTCCGATCTAATCTTCATTGCGAATGATAGTAGTATGATTATGGTAAAANGCGTAATAAATGATAAATGAAGTAACTGTACAACACATAGACTTACCAACATAAATTGCACTGCCTGTAAAATATTCCGATCTAATCTTCATTGCGAATGATAGTAGTATGATTATGGTAAAAGAGTTCAAACTTTCGGTTCGTATCTTCTACCTATATAATAACGTCTGTAAAAGGTTGATAAAAGCATCGTAAATATTGTAGATAAAATGTATACAGAACAGCAATTGTTACTGTGAATCTGACATCGATAACTTACTGTAAAATACTTTTCTCTTGAAACTTTCCTAGTTTCTTAATGAAACAAAAATATGTTAATAAAAAGTTCTAAAGACTTTTCAACTATCGTTAAACTGTTAAACTGATACTGATATTTTGCTATTTCAATCCAATAAATGCACTGTTAGACCAATGTTGTGAATATCTTACAACAGGAAAAGCATCAGGTTTGCACAGGTTTATAATTGTAAAATAATTGTTTTATAACATACGTATATATGTTTTTCACAAAAACTTTCCTAGTTTCTTCATGAAACAAAAATATGTTAATAAAAAGTTCTAAAGACTTTTCAACTATCGTTAAACTGTTAAGCTGATACTGATATTTTGCTATTTCAATCCAATAGATAAATGCACTGCTAGACCGTTGTTGTAAACATCTCATAACTGGAAAAGCATCAGGTTTGCACAGATTTATAATTGTAAAATAATTGTTTTACAACATACATACGTATGTTTCTCACAATTTTCAACCGAAATCAACTCAACTGTAAAATTGACCGAAAATAGATCGTTGTTTGGGTTTGGGAAAATTATTGAATATCTGATATCAAAAGCAGAAAGATTCCTCTCAAATATAAAATGTAATGTAATTGAGCATAGCTTAACCACAATATGACTTTTTCAAAATTTTCGAATACTGAAAGTATTTGGTGACTAAGAAAAATATCCCAGAAAAACAAGGAAAAAACAAACAGTTTTGCACTCAGCGGTTACTATACCAAGTGACCCTTCCTAATAAATATCAACTTAAAAGTTAGCATTGTAGTTGTATTACTGGAGAATGCTCTTTCCCTCTTGGAAAATTGTTTGAGGCCGTCCTTGAGGATTTTTATTTTCTGGTTGCTTAAATATGTTTGCATCAAATAGAAAGTTGCTTCGCTTTTTCTAAAATAAATTCCAACTTTCCCCTGAAACATCAAACATCATATTTATAAAAAGCGATGAGTGCGGCTTGAGTGGATGAAAAGTGGATAGCTCACTTGACATATTCTCTTTCTTTTGAAACAAACCACTTTTTCATTAAAAAATAGTCCTTGAAGCTTTTATGATTCTGTTTTTCTTATGACGTATACAATGAAATGTGAAAATTAAGCTTAAAATCAATGATATTCTACTCAACTCAACTTATCAGCAGGGATTATTTAGCTCAGAATTTATTATCTATAAAACGTATCGTACTGTACATACATATGTATTTAATTCCAAAACTATTTTAGTTACAGAGAGTTGGAAATTCTAAACTGAAAAATACAAATCTTTTCTTTTCAATATGAAGGCAAGACATTAATATGAACCATTTTGGGGATATTTGATCTTTGTCATAGACTATAATTGCTCTTAGTCTCAGCGCCTGAAAGAACTAAAGTTAGAGTCATTTTTTGTTATCCTACAAATACTTTGTTCACTCATACATATCTGCAGGTTGCTAGCAAGAAAATAAACAACTATTAATAGCTGAATGTATTCAAAAGAATGTTTCTTTTACCTGGTTCGACCTCATTGTACAGTAAACGTAGGCATAAATTGTTTGACAAACAGCATATTTATTTAAAAATTATAAAGGTGAATTTATATTTTATACATTTCAAGCAACTATTTCCATCTAGAAGTGTCGCTAGTTTGACTTAAAATAACTTTTGCCTTTGATGAATTTATCACATTATATGAGGCTGACGTATATTACGTGGCCCTTCTGAAGTTTGAATTATTTTTTAGAGTAAAATACATACTTGTATCGAATAATGCAGGTACCTCTTTGTTTTAGTCTCCTGGGACCACAATCCCATTAGAAATTGCAGGAGAAAGAACTGCGGATGAACGTTTCCTGGAATATCATCTAACCATAAAATAGTCAATGTTTTGTAAAGTTAAATATGTTGGTTTAGACATTTTCCATGTTGAAAGGATTCTTTCAAACTTACAAAATTCCCTGGCAATGTCCTCATTTAAATGTTGACTATCCCCACTTTTATAAAAAGCTGACTTACCAAGCAGCTTTATTCGATCTTGTTTATGCGTGTTTGACTAATCAAAATAAAGAATAACATATGTATTGACATTCCGTACTTCGGCGTCGTTTTTAGTATTTTGATGATGAATTGTTTTAATTGGTATAGTAGATGGTAGAAAAATTGAAAGATAGGTAGTCTTCAAAGTTTTTATACTTTCAACTTCATAATATGAAATTCAACGCGTAATGTTAGAATTATAATTGTGAAGATTTTACCATAAGGCTTAAATTGAAAATCATGATAATTTGGATGAATGAATAAGAAAGTGAGTTGATTTGAATTTGATAAAAAGCTTATGCTGACAAACTCAATTTCTCATTACTTTCTCAAGCTCCATAATCTATTACTTTTCATTGCATGAATAATCTTTTTCCCTTATATTAATAGTTCCCTGAAAAAATATGTTAATAGAGCTTAAGCTGCACAAGCCATGAACTTTCACTCTAATAAACCGAAAAATCGTATTTAAAATTTATTTGTCATAGTGTAGCAAGTGTGGTTTATGATTTGACGACAAGCAATCTCTACAATTGCAACCAAATCTTTCTGTGCGCTATAAATTAGTAAGAGAATGCAAACACTAGAGAAGCAGAAACTTCAAACTACAACGCATCAAAAAATTAATAACGCAGAGAAAAGCAAGATTTTCCCTTGTAAAGGCACAGATATGAATTGGTTTAAATTCACATTATTGCAGACCAAAGCTGAATCTATGGTTTGATATTACATAAGGCTTGGCTCATAAAAATAACTATAATAGGCGTCTGGTGTTCATAGTCGGACACAAAATAATATTCACAGCGACCAACCATGGAGGTAAAATCGAACGCATCCAGTTACATGAAATTACCAGAAGGAAAAAAGTTGTTTTCAGAGAAAAAAAGAATATGTTTTGCTCGGTGTGTAACAATTTACATAGTCCTCCAGAATTTCAAAATAATATATATCACTAACACATACATACGTACAGATTTATTTTATTGAAGATGTTGGATTTGAACGTTTGAAGGTGTATTGGTCGGTGTTGCTCTTTACTTCTAATAATCAAAAGATTCATCGTTAAGCTTGATAATTGATAGAGGTCTTTGAGGCTAAAATTTGGTGATAATGATAACTGTTGTTACATCATAGAACTAAAGAAATTTTAGTTCAATAAAATCATGTTCAATTACTCACTGGTGTCCGGAGACAAGCCGCTCAAATTGAAAGCCTCACTCATGGATAAGAGCTGCTGCTGCTGGGAACTAAAACACATTACGAATGATATCTTAACTGGTTTTTGATCTGACTGTTAGGCTAGGTTAGATTAAGCTATA
>VYYJ01003953.1:0-14838 GCA_021029165.1 Cyphoderus albinus
TGCTTTCACAAATATAAGGGTAAAGGTGGATGTTCTGGTGCACAGCCTGTTGATAGAATGCGATGTGTTCACCGTTTGTGCTGTACACATTTTCAGTGAACTATCAAATACCTCTGTGAAATTACTCTAGTAGTAAAGTTGACACAACATTAAGAATGTATGATGTTCCCTTCCCTTAAATGTTCCTATCCAGCCTCAGATAATCCTTGGTACTGGTTCACTGGTACATATATTGCACGGAGCCACGAATTATTCAACAGAACACACCTACCTATTATAAGGTGGGTATGTACAGTGGCTTAATAATGAAGTTGGCACGAAGCGTAAACGTGAATGTATGAGAATTGGTATAGTTTCTTGTTGGCAATGAAATGAAAGAGTCACGAAGTAAAGGGTGTATGAGTTTTCATTTCACGAATTGAAAGTTTACCTAATCAATCTTGATATTTTATTTTTGCCTTAATGAATTTTTATCATTACTTTGATTCAGCCGAAAATAATGAAATGCTGACATGATTTTTTCATGATTAATTTCCACATTCAGTGAAAATATGTTTTATTTATTTACAGTACAAAGCTAACGTTCAATGTTCAGTACAATACATACCCACAATAAAGGTACACACTGTCCATTTTGGTATCTAAATACACACATTTAAAGAGGGACGGAATCCTTTGGTTTAGTAATAGTAATAACTGGCTAAGTGCGTCACGCGTGTTTACCATACTTAGTAAACATTTGATTAACTTTCAGCATTTTAGTAACTTTATTACCTTCATTGGATCCGGCATATAATTTATGTAAGCATGTCTGAGTTAAAATCTTTTCATCATAGCCAAAAAAGTCCAGCATTACCTAACTCGAAATCTCCCGAAGGAAACGGTTAGTACTATATAGTATGCCCTTCCTGTTACACTTACTCAGTTACACTGCGAATGACCCCAATGAAATATTTTGTTCCTTAATTTAAAGTTTAAATCCTTGAACAAAAATATTTTCGCATTATTATTCCGCTTCAAAAAATTATGATGGAACTAAATTAATAAATATTGATCTTTCTAAAGAGCACTGATGTTTAATGACAATGTAAATTATTAAAATTGTCAATTTTGTGAGACTTTTGCGAAAGGTTAAATAGGTTTAGTGAGCTATCTTCGTTTAATACGAATCAGAGTTATGTACACGAAACCAGCGAATAAAAACACCAAGTCCGACTTGTACATTGGTTCCCAATCCCAGTCAATATGAAAAACAATGAACCATCTAAAATAGATTTTAGTGTGTCGGTTTCATGCACTACATAAAGAAGCGTCGCTCCGTCCAGTTAGTATACAGAGAGGCTTGCCCCAATATATAGATTTCTAAACTTATGCATGGGTAAATAGAGTAGAGGCTCACCTACTTAATAACTTAATAACTAATTAAATTTCTAGTTGTTCTGCATTCACTGTGCTTGATGAGATTTTTATCAACTTCAACTACAAAGAAATGGTTGCTGGTGGTGGTGGGACTGATGCTATGCCTTTGGGAGAAACTGTAGCTATAAGCCGCTTCTATGCTACTGATGTGAGACTTTTACATACCATTAAATAATACAGCACGCATCTAAAATACTTAGTTTTTCAGCAAACGGTTTTTTACTATACCACCAGCTAGGACGTCAAGAGGAAAAGCCTTCACAGAAAGAAATTATTAGATTTGGGCTGAGCTTTAAAAGTAACAACGAAGAAGACATTGGCTTTTCTCTTACTTTCTCTTCAATTAACATAGAATGTGAAAGAAACTAAACTCAACTAAGAAAAAGAGTGAGTTGCTGTTTCTGCTACTACCGATGAAGAGGTTGATTAGTTTTTTCCTACTTTTCTCTCCTAGATTCTACACACACCACATATTCATTTTCACTTTCTTTGCTGTTTCGTGAAAAGCTTTTTAGAATACGAACATTCATATATTATAATATAGAAGTTTTATGTCCTATAAATTTACTTACTCTTAGGTGAAATTGAAGATTGAGTTTCAAGAGCAATTTTTTGCTTCGTGGAAAAGACGACTGCTTTTTACGTACAGGAGAGAACTGTGTACGAAATGTGAGAAATTCGCCGCGTTACTCCACTGCCATATTTCTTTGTTACATTTTCACAAAAGCCTATGTAGGATATATTCACCTGTCTTCTTGCCTGAGAACAAGTTTCAATTGCAATTCTTTTTTAAGTTTACGTAGGCACATTCGTATGATGCCGGTGGCCCACTCTTTTCTACGGTTGAGTGAAAATGGAAGTGCTTTGCGGTTGAAGGAGGTGTTGCTTGGTTGTATTGTGCATGCATACGATTGCATTATAGGAAGTCCATTTCTACATTTTTTACATTTAATGAAAAACATCGACCGGAAACCATTTTAGGCGGAGAGTCCGATAAATTTTCACGCAAACTTGTCTAGATTGAACAGTATATAAATGTAGGATTACATTATAGTACTATTTCACCTTCAAGAATTCGTTCATAATAAGCGACTGAAACGTTACAGTAATCCTGTTAACTAATTAAGCTGTACTTTTGATGTGAAGTGAGCGAGAGCATTGAGAGAAATATTCATTCTTTCTCTCGAGATTAACGATAAGCAATGGAAAAAAATTAATGGTGGCACAAACGTAGGAAGATGTACGATCAAGGAGAAATGGTAAGCCGTGATCGATGGTCGCAATTCTGTTTTGTAAGTAAAACATTACATTAGCGACGACTTGTCTACGAGAGAAGAAACGTCAGAGTGAGGAAAGGGAAAGAGAGGAACAAGCGAGATGCGACACTACATGTTGCCGTATCCATTTTTAATGGTGGTTGTAGTGGACAGGAGGAGAGCGTGACATTACTTTATAGACACTTTCTGATTGCTACAGGAGGAGTACACTTGTAAACAAAGCGGAGACTCAGAATTTTCTAGAGGCTTTTTGCACGCTATTCAACAATGAATGCTTGTTTTCTCTCATTTCATTGAGAATAAAAAACGAAGCCGAAGTACCTGGAAACAGCAAACGCAGAAAGAATGAAGGAACGAAAGAAAACAAGTTGAAATGAGATCAGATAAGTTTTTGTGTTTTTAAAAATTTACAAGATCATTCGTTCCCACTAGTTTCCATTACAATAGCTATTATTCACATGATGGTTGATGACTTTTTGAAGTTAGTCTTTCCTTCTGCATCCATGAAAATCTCATGGCTTGGATTTTTTTCCTTATTTTTTCCCATCCGTGTCTATCACGAAATGTTGTTTTGCTCTGTCTGAAAAGCCCACCTCTGGAGACCATTCTTCCGACATACGACTCTCATTCCTCAACTGGGTTAGGTTAGTGACTAGCGAGATACACCAGCATGTATAAGCAGTAGTCGATTCGTTGCAATATGATGACATTATTTCACACTTGAATGGTGCACTAGTAAAAATAGGTTTCCCGAGTACATCCAACGAGCACTCCATTTTTGAGAATGACTTCTGTTGCTTTGTGCCCCACTTCAGCCAAGAGTTGAAATAAAACCTGCGTAGCTTCTTTTGACTTGACTGTAGTTTTTTGGAACACAAAGGTATGAAAAAGAAACGTGACACTTCAAAACACTGTTTACAAAGGAAGTATACAGCAACCTGGCTTTATTAAAGTGATACTACACACATTAAAGAATGGGACAAAGGGAGAAAAACTGTGCCAAAGTATTTACACCTTATTTTTGTCAGATTTACTCTGACTTTACACAGTATCTCATGATGGCTGACTGGAAAAGTTGTGTAATGGGAGTTATTGGTCGTCTTAAGAATCTCTGTTGTCATCCACCTCCACAACCATAGCATTGACTATTTTCTACAAAAATCACTAACAGCTTTTATCAACCAGTAGTAATGGCCTATTTTTCCTTACGTACAAATACCCCGGTAGGTTTATGTACTTGGTATTTTTGCCTTCCTATGTTCAGTAAGTGAGTGAAGCTGCATCACGAACGAACAGTAATAACATCTAGGATCCCTCTTCATCCATTTGTTCACTGCACTCACGGGCCATTCAGCTAGAGGAAAATGATGAAACCTGGAACCAGGTCAACTTGAATGAAATACATACAAAAAGTTAACCGAGAAATGTAGCTGCAACTGAGCACGAGTCAGACAGTCAGAAGCCAGGGCAAAAACTCTGGTTTTTGATCTGACCAGGCGAGTCCCCAACTTTGACCACACACAGTATATTAAGTTTATGTGTTTTCTCTTTCCCATTCATGTGTCACATGTTAGGAGGATACGTACGTAATGATTTTTCTTTTCACTCACTCAATCCACATGGCATTCCCCTCGACTACCTAACTCGATTTTCCTCTGTGACTCGAGGCACCCGGTGAAGAAAAAGTAAATGTGCTATAGAACAATAACTTCTGAAGAAAGGAAACGATGAACTTAACGAACGACCAGCTAATTTTTGCACCAGCAAATTGGGACAACCACATAATTGTTTAATATCAAATAGTTGTAAAAGAATGCCACCAACCAACCTCAGAAGAGAAGTTAAAGAATTTATTTAGTTATTATGGGCAATGTTTTCATTTGATACCCCCAAAAAGGATAGTATACATTCCCTAATGTGGGGATTTCGCGTTGTTCAGAGAGTAAATAAATTTTTATAAACTCTTGCTTGCTTGTATTATACAAGTTGTATATAAGAACCTAATAGCTACATTTGCTATAAACCTTTATGAAAAGATGATGTCCTCACAAAGAACCCTTGAATGTGATGTCATTAAAATAACTACGCTGGTGCTGCCATTAAAAGCATTTCATAGATTGCGAACTGATTTTTAAAGCTAATGCAAGAATCCTTTTCTCTCGTTATCGGTATACCTCAGGCATGAACCGTGCGTAATGTATTCAGAAACTTACATTATGTAAGTGAATGAATGGGACGTTCCATTTTAAGGAAAAGTAAGTGCCCTTTAATAGATGTTTGAAGCACATCATTTCTTGCACCCTTTTGCCTTTTTTGCTTCCATGCTCAACGATCGATGAGGTTTTCTGAAGGTAAGAAATAAACCGACACTTTTTACGTTTCAATATGAAATTCTTCAATATTTTAAAGTGAAGCCGACATTTCTCTATGGCTATCCAAAACATGAAGAAAGATAGCCTTTAACCAAGCTGTACTGGTTAAAATTACTTGGAGCGATAAGAAAAAAAAACATTCTCTGCTCTGTAAGGAATTCAAAATTTACTAAAAAATAAAATAAAGTTATTGCACTTGAAAAAATCTTCTAATGTGTTTTTCTTTTGCCCTGAGCCAGGTCAACAGAAGCTATAACTTGCTCTAGATATCTCCCAGAAAATACTTCTGGAGATGCCTAAATAATGTGAGTTTCTGCAAAGGTTAAGGAACCAATTTTTTTGCAGGTTAAAGAAATTTTGTCTGTCAGTTGAACAGATACACGAAACGGTCACAATTTTCCATATGCAGCAGCGGCAGTAGTTTCCTAGTTGAAGTGTAAATTGTATAGAGTTTGAACACGTAAGGAGAAATTGAATTTCCTCAATAACTACTGACACAGAGGAGGGGCAGGAAAGAACAAGCATAAGAACTGTGCTAATGCAACATTTTACTTTGCTGGAACACCAATGTACACACTTGGACACATTTATGTTGTAAGTGTTAAGTCTAATATGGCTGATTTCACTGACTCAGAAAAAGTTTCGACGTGTGCTACAGATTGGTTTGTTGTGTTTTCCTACGTACTGAATCATCCAAGTGGAGAAATTACGTTCGCATCTACGAAACGTGGCATATCAAAAAAATTCTGGCTACGAGGAAAAGGTTTTATATGGTTTATGTAGGCCACTTTTTAAGTGGTTTTGATCACTTGATGAAAATATTGCTAGTATTGTGACTTGTGATACGCATACACCTAAGCTTTTTTATCTAACTCAACCCAAATCGTATCTCACAGACACATTTCCCTTGCGAAAACGCGAAAACACCCCAGAACGAACACAAAATTGAAGACATGGAAAATGCGAATGAGGTGATGGTGTAGGAGGATGTGGTACACTTTTTTATGTTCTCCAAAAACAGATATCAGTGCATGATTTTAGCTGCAGCAACAAAATTAAATATGCGAAAATGGGAAGGCGAAAGCCTACATGATTGATGTTATATCATAATAAACTAAATACTTACGTAAGTAAATAACGCAACATTTCGGTTGAAGAAACAAAACATAGGAAGAAGGTAAAACTGTGCTACTGTGGTTTCTGGATTTTATACAGGTATCCTGTGAAAGAGCAAACGAGTACTGCAATATAAACAATGGGATGCTTTGGTTTCAAAATATATATTCCACGTTTGAACTTGATCTGGTCTTAAATAAGGAGAGGCGACACGTTATTGAAAAATGCAAAAAAAGAACCATCAACTCATGATTCTTTAGGTATATCTGATTGGGAACAGAAAAAAGTCAGATCATAATAAAAGGCGTATCAAACTTTTTAGCCATATTATTTGTGGCATAGCTTTGTTGTAAATACTAATTTACTTGTACTTACCCAAATGAGTTACCTAATATTTAAAGTGAAAGTTAGACAAATTAACAATTAGTTACTTGTTTCCTCAATTGATCGGACCTACCACAATTTAAGCCTGAGTTACTCTAAAACTTGTATTTCTAAAGCTCTGGTTCTGAATTTACATAAACCTGTAAAAGTTGGTTACAAATCTGGTGTTGGTGCGTACCAACAAATCCATATGTGATACGGATAGGATGCAAAACAACCTTAAATGTATAGGTGTAATAATTTTATTTGAATGAATGGGTTGGATTTTACGAAATATGTATCACTACTATTACGCAGAGCAAAAAAGTACCTGGAAAAGCCAATAATGTGGTTTAGTGCTAAAAATACACATGTGTGCTTTGCACTTAGAAAATATTTGTAAACGCATAAACCTACACGACTTTCTTGCTTTACCTTGTTTTGTCTTCGTTTGTTTCCTCACAAAAGCAGAATATTAAAGTAAGTATATCTAGTAATAGTCATATTTACCCTGTTCTTTATTATTATCAATTGCGCATGAATAAAGCACACAAAAGCGTGTCGATATCCATTTTCTCATTTTTTCCAGACTCGAATTTTTTTCTCGTTCGCCTGTCTGTCTTTCACAAAAAAATTATTCCGTAATATGCTGGACAGGTCGTTTTGACGAGGTTGGAAGAAAGAAAACAGCGAGAAAGAGGAGAGCTGGTGGTTTTGTTAGCACAACGTAGAATGTTAAGTTTGTGTCATTGTATCTTTTAACAAAATTTCTTCCGATCAGCTAAGTTTTCTTCTTTAGTATTGAATGGAGTTTGCATTTTTAAACTAACTTTTCATTTAGAATTTTTTTTTCTTTAAAGCGTATAGAAGAAACAGATGTAAAGAGAATTTGAAAGCTAGTGAGGTACATAGTAGTGATAAGATACACTTTCCTTTTCTCATATATGAATCTCCAAGGAAGAAAATTGACATCTAACTTTTTGTCGTATCGGAGTTTACCGAAGAGGGGCAAACATATTTACACACATTCATTCTTGTTGAGCACATTTTATTGTATTATTTGCTCTTTCCGTCTTTCATTCCTCCTTCCTCTACCTTTTCACAATAATAAGAGGTACATTCACATTAAGTAGTCACGAAAACAAGCTTCCTACAGAGTGACAAGTTGGCATCATTCTGACACACAACTCGTCGACTTCTGGTTTCTGTGAATACAAAGAATCAAATATTTCTTCTTACGGTTATTATATTACGTTTTCCGCTCTATGACACGCATTATTTTCTTTTGCATTTTGTAGTTCCCTTTCACGCAAATTTTCCAACTGACAATAATAGATTCACTGATATGTCCCATTTGTGATGGGCAATATGAAGCTTTGTCTGTTTATTTTTCTCATAAACACAAATTTCATTTTGAGAGAGAAAAGTTACGAATTTTCCAGTTCCATTCTTGAGAAAATGTAGGTACATGTGATTCGATATTTACACCCATCCGTTCGTGATACGTGTTTTTCTTTTAAAAAAAACAAAAGCGTAAATATTGGCTGATACGTCTTTTATAGTGTTGGAAGTTTGCAAGTTTCATTTGATTTGAAAATTTGATAACATTTTTAAGGAAAACTTTTTTGCAAATAATGTGTTCATAGCATAGTTCATGCTTTGCTAGCTTCTTCAAATATTGTTCACACTACATTGGTTTTCTCAGTCAAATCAAATCAATTTTGGTGTTGCTCCACCATCATGATAGAGAAACACATTTAGGAAACAAAGTAGGGAAATTCGAGGAAATCCATCATCATATTCTCCTTTGATAACACTGGCGACCGCCTACATTCTGAGTGGCCGCATCAGTGAAATTGAATATTATTGTTTGTTTACAAGAAGCTTTGTAAAGTCGTACGTAATATCCAATAATCGGAGGGCATCTCAGTGTACTTGTCGTGATTTAGAATGATTGTGGGACAGAAAGGAGAGAAAATGTTATCCAAGAAAAAATGGAAGAGAAAAGAGCCAGGGAAGCAGAAAGGATTCCGAATGAGTGAGGAAATCCCACCAGAATTTCTTGCAGGTAACGAAGTATGAGAGTTAGGAGAAAGAGAGTCTAGGTACTACACGGTACACTTCATTGCAAAATTTATTGACAGTCGAAACCAAACTTCAAATGAGTCCAGGCAGTGCACGCGGTAGAGGTACGAGTGGAGAAGTCGAACAGATGTGATATCAGTCGTTTTTGTGGGAGACGGAGACAATATGATTGCGAAGAGCGGGGAATTGCAGACGTGAGGCTGCCAGCCTGCATGACAACATGTCTGTATTTGTTCGCTATTACACAGCTTGCATACCTAAACTCGTATAAATAAAATAGAGAGAAAGAAAGAAAAAGGAACTGAGAAGTTCACACAAGTCATATTATATAAGAATCTAACGTGAGCATTGCGTCAGGTCTCTGGGCAAGGCAGGCAGGAACACAGCACGAAACGCATGTGTAGGCAATCCGATTTTTGCGTATTGTGTACATGTTTGTTCAGTGCAAAGAATAATGACATGAGTGTCAGCCATCATGATGATCATGATCATGAGGAAAACAAGGAACGAGAATTGTCCTGTCTTGCCTTGCCTGCACAAACTTCAAGATAATTTGATTTGCCCAATTCTTCTTCCTACTTGCTTACTTTGACGTAAGTGCCAAGACAAGAAAGAAGTCCCTGTCTCTGATCCTTTCTGCAATCCTTGTCTCTCTTTCGGATTGAGAAATATGCAAACTGTGTTTTTCTCAGTAAATGTGCATACCTTTTTGCTATTCATTCTGTGAAAGAAAAATCTCATATTCCAGGATACGGTCTCCAGCTAGCTACAGCAATGGCCACGAGAGAGAGGAAACGAAACGGGACGGAGAGGATATTGGAAAAACATTGAAGATGATAAAGTACTAGAAGGAAATGTGAATGAAGGAATTTGTACGACGACGAGTCTAATCATGACCAAAGTCCTAAATCGTGCCAGGAATCCGCTGGAAAATCATCAGTCGACCGACCTTACGAGAGTGAGGAAGCCACAAAATCCCTGCAACTTCCTTATCCAGAACGACAATAATTCTGCTACTGTGCTGGAACAGGAAGCTGGAAATACATTAGGAAGATTACATTGCGCCTGTCGTAGTAATAATATTGGGAAAATCGAGATTGGTACTTATACATACTGCACACTTTATTCACCCATGGCGCTCCGAGAGCTTATTATGCAACCTTACTTCATTTGATGCTTATGCGCAGCACAACTGTTCCTATTATATTGTAGTCAAGCCCTTTTAAATTAATTCCGTTCGTTTTGGAATACAAAATAACGTAATGACATAATGAGTTTTACAGAAAAATGCAGAGCGCACTGTGTGTGTGTACTGCATAAGTATGCAGATTGCAAACTGACGGAGATGAATTGCGTGGAGTAAGTATTGTCAGTACTGCAAATTTTCATGATTCTTTGTGGAATATCAATAATCAGGAGAAGAGCAAAGTCCTTTGCAATTTCCCTTCCTTAGTATGGATAACAGAGAGAGAAATCAAGGTATGTATTGCAAAGTGATAAGACAATGGCAATGACAAAAGGCTGAACAACACCAGTAAGTAGGCAGCAATAGAAAATAGTCCCTTTGGAGAATCTATAGACAAAAGCAACAAAGCAAACTTTTATACATACGAAATGAACGATATGATAATAGCAGGGAATATCTGAATATCCGAGAGAAAAAAGGCGAAAGGCAGAAAATGCAATAGCCAGGTTTACATCATCAGACTTCCGCTCACCGCTTGCTCGGCTTTTCCGGCACACAGTGTGAAACAAAAGGAATGAACATCTCATTATTATGCAGTGAGGCAGGCTCATTTGCATATGCTGAGATTTTGAAATCTCATTAAGCTCCCCAGGACGACTTTTGCTACTTTAGATATACATACTGACTGCGTATCACTGAGACCCATGTAGAATTAGCCTGGTGTACTACTGGTGACAACCGCAAGGGAACGACGACGACAGACTTCATGTATGCATGTATGCGTTATGTGGTTTTTGTTCTTGAAGCAGAAAATCTGAGACTTGTGAATTCAATATTCCTTTGACATATTGCCCAAAGGGATCAACCAGGAAACCAGCAGCACCAACCACTGCTACACCATAAATAGTAGACGACGAGCCTTGCTCTCACTCGCGCACCAAATCCAAAGACCAATTTCAATATCTTTCGAGGCGATAATACTCTTCTAAGCTATCTAATGTACAAATGGTTATACCTACATAGGTACTCAGATATTACCAACAATTTTCTTTTACTGCAACTTTGTCCTTACGTAGGATGAAATGCAGCAACATCACATTTCATACGCATAGGTTAACTCACATTCCGTACTTTGCAATGCTTTCTCCCTGCTTTCATTCATGCTTATCCTTATCTTCAAGTGAGGCAAGGAATCATTTTATTTGTGAGCTGCAGCAACCTGAGCAGAGTAAGAAAACATTATTTTCCTTCGTTGCCCCAGAACTTAGTACTTGCAGAGTACAGCTAACATATGACAAAAACCAGAATAATGTGAAAGATATAAAAAGGCACCTAGCATTTATGTCTTCATGTTATTATAATGCGCACTCATTATTAACTTCATTTACGGGGAAAGTTGAACATTTTGGGAAATTGCGCCATAGAATTAAATGGGACGCAAAGTTTGCTTGAAGATGTGGCTAGAGAAGAGAAAAGGCAATTTTGTAGTAAAATGTGTGTATAAAATCCTCAGCTTGCTAATCCAGACTGCCTATTCGTAAATGAAGTCTAATGTGCTTGCACAAACCTAGATATAATGTATCTATTATCATACAAAGCTTAAGCTACAGACTTATGATTTTCTGCTAGTTGTTGTGAGAGAGTGGAAGAGGACACACATGACACTGACTGACTCCGTCAACCACTGATTGGACAGTCTTTGAACCAAACTGAGTTAAAATGATCGCCAGAGAAATTTGGAGACTGGTAACTGGTGCTATTGCTGCGTCACTTTCTTTTGCTATTGCTTTCTCGGTTACCAAGTGTGGTGATATGTAATATAAGTTGCAATTAGTTGTTTTTATTTTTTATTTCAACTTTATAGGTGACTGACTGAGGGATTGCCTCTGCATGCTGTTCTCAAGTCCACATTGTCATAGGGTTCGTTATTTTGCTCCAGGCTAATAGCTGAAATGACTATGAGATTAAGATTATATCTCTTTTATCTTTATGTTGTGAATTCACTCTCTTACCTAACATTTCATTATGCTACTCTTTTGCAACACTTAGAAACTTGTATATGAAAGCATGGATCAACACATCATAATAACATCATAGCTATGGCCAAAGCGAGACGCAGGCACTCATCATTATCATCATTGTGCTTAGTTTGCTGATCCTCGCATGGATGCTCCCAACAAACAATCTAGTAAGCCGCCGCAACCGCATACAAAAATTACCCAACACCCTGAGGTCGTTAAACGCATTACACAATAGTTTATAAAAGGAGCTCCGCATTGTGTTGCGTCTTAAATGAGAATTTTAGTGCGTCAGTTTAATTTTTGGAAGTGCAAGTAAACCATTATTTTGGGTGCTTACTTGTTTCTGTTCACATTTGCCTAACCTTCACCTGTCTGCCTTATCGTTAATAATAATCTTGAAATAATACAGATAAGCCGGTAATAGTTTGAGACTGAGTGAACGCAGAGGATAATGGACTTTCTCTTTTCTACATCATTCCTGTCGCCTAGTACTATCACCGCAATATAAACTAATGCAACCTGCTAAAAGAAAAGTTTGAGCCTTCTGATTTGTAGAAGGATTTGAGATGAAAAATTTACTAATCCAGCACTGCCACAAAAAGTTTAGCCCTTAAGTACTTTTGTTGACAATTCTGAATGTAATTGAAAATGAGCAGGACTTGCCACAAAATTTTGATACTTTTGTGGATAAAAAGTGTTGAATCAAATCAAGATGGTGATAAACTATATTTGATTCAATTTTACAAATTTGGGCGCCGGAGTATATGACTGTTTGTAAACAGAATAAAAAAATTCCGGTACTTACGTGTGTCACCTATTCCAAAGGTTTGTGAAGGGAGAAGGGCTCCAGAGTAGAAGATAGTCGAAAGGAGAAAACGAAAAATCCATCCGTCCATCTCAACTCTTCTGGCTCCTCCTAAATTCTTTAGTGTACTTCAGGCCCTCCAGGCACATTTGACAAACGCAGGATTTGGGGTTGAAACGCTAAGAGACGGAGTGGTATTGATCTTCCCTCTCCGCTCTCTAATCTTTGTGGGAACAGCAGCTGTACACTTAGAGTAACTTTCTTCACCAACTTTTTTTTAGTTGAAATGAAAGATTGCCAGTTAAGAATTTTTATTTCTCAAACCGCTGTATCATTGACTTTTGTGCGTTCCATTTGTTTCACATCGGCTACCGTTTCATGTGCATGAATCTGAAACAGAAAATAAATTAAATGTCATGACTCATGATGAGTATTTGTTATGTTTAACTGTTGATATGTATATTTTACATTAAGTAAAGTAAGTGGTTAATTAAGTTACTTGGCCGTGCCTGTAATATAATTGGATGAAACTTGTCTGACTACTCTGAACTCCAAATAAAATTTCACACATTATCACAAAAGTTTAATTACCTATGTAGATGGAGCATTAAGCATAGCTGATTTTAAGGACTATTTCACTACACATCTCATACCTTAAGACGATATACTAGATGATAGCACTCTATAATTGCCGGAGAAAACGTTGAGTGACATTGCATCACCTACTGCCTGACACAACATGCCACTCAAGTAGTCTCATGTAATTTATATCTACGATCTATGTAATATATGTAATTGGAAATTCATAGGTTGTTGAACGTAATACGTCTTTGGCTGCTGCTGTTACCAAGAATTCACTCATTAAGCATTATCAAAGTCACGTCACACACACAAAGTCCGATAAGTTGTTCTGACCAATGACAATGTAGCCTGTTCTGTTAAATCAATTGACAATATGACAATTTTTTTTGCATAAATCATCACACGACAATTATAATGTGCGTAAGTCAATGTTTGTTTGACTTTCACTTTTTCCATACTAGTCGAATTAAGGCATTACATTTATTATGGTTTCAAACAATTTTATTTAGTTTTGGGAGTCTTAGTCTTGAGAAATGTGCTTGTTTTAACAGCAAGGTGTCTAAATTTGATATTTTATGACCTAGCTCTATTTAAAACTACTCCAAGAATATTGAACGACACTATAGAGTGTAAAGTTTCTGATATATACACGTTAAATATCTTGACATGCTTTAATGGTGTGTTTATGACTCCATCGTTAAATTGCATGAAAATGTGTCGCATTATGTGCCAACGATATTCCTGTTCAATAGCGACTTCGACTTGCTCTTTTTCGTGAGATTACGCATTCTCTTCAACAAATGCCCACATGTGGAAAAGAGTTACGAGAAGGGAGTAAAAGTCCCTTACTTGTAATTTTAATATTTTCATGCTGCATCGTTTCATGAATGTTGTTCATTCATGACATGTTCCAGATATTACTTTGGTGTCAGCCAACATTCCTTTTCTTATCAACATGTATTATTCGTGCTTGAGAGTGTATCATGAAATCATACAGCAGCCAAGCAGCAAAAGAAAAATGAACTGTAACGAACACATGTCTACCCTGTCCTTCCTTTGAGGATCTGGATATGTAGGCCCTTCGAAAGTCTGGGTTCAAATGGTTTTGCCGTGCGTTGCAGATAAAGCATCAATAAAAATTTCCCTTTCTAGGTCAAAATGTTTCGTCTACCATCTCTCAAGGCAAAAACGACAATAAATAACATTTTTGAAGCAGTAAGCATCTATAAAAAATGGTGGGAGTTCAGCGATGAACATTTTTCAGTGTCAAAGAAATATTTCTAAAGTCATCAGAAAATGAATACAAGTGTGAAAGATTATTTATGAAAAGTCTAAAAATTGCTTTGACATCGCAGACAATTACACTCTACTACCACACTTTTAAGAATAAAAAGATACACACATAAATATATATGTAAAAGTCAGTTAGTTTAGTTCAGTGTCTCTCTCGTCATCTCGCAGTACAATATGAAATTTGCCTACTGGGTTCCTGTCAATTTAACTTAATTTTGCAGTCACTCAATATACTTGGATGGTCAAGTGAGGATACCAAATATTGTCGATATCGTAAGCCATCTTTTGAAACTACGGAATATGATGGAACAAAAATCTT
>VYYJ01003954.1:0-14832 GCA_021029165.1 Cyphoderus albinus
CTCCACAACCACTACCACCCCTGCGCCAACATTCAGTCCCTTTAATACACCGGCTCCCCCAACGACCCCAGATCCAGGTGCTGTTATAATAACTATACACATGCTGCATGTGACATGCATATTCTAACCTAACAATTATTGTTATTATAATTATTATTACTAATTATTACGAACAAAGGGGTGGATTTCGAATGCAAAGAGGATGGTTTCTTCCCACACCCGCGAGAATGTAAGAAATACTTTTGGTGCCTTGACGCGCCAGGTCTCGGACTGGTAGCGCATCATTTCACATGCCCCGCGGGATTATATTTCAATAAGCACACGGACTCTTGCGATTATGCTCGAAACGTTCCGTGCAAACCTGGAGCTACAACCACGACAACTACCACGACCACCACACCCAAACCAACCACGCCTAGCACCACAACGACGACGACTACCACCACAACGACCCCGGCTCCAGAGGACGATGAAGATTATTATGATGATGAAGAGGAGGACGAGGAGGGAGACGAAAGTGAAGAACAGGAAGAAGATGCGGATGATGGTGATGATTCCCAAACTGATTCTGGGGGAAGGTCTGTTAAAGAGATCAATGATATAAAGGATTTGTTAAAGTTGATCAAGAAGTTGGGTGGTGTAGGTAAGCCGTTTGCGTTTTCATTTATGTAAATGTATGCTAATATATGTATGTCACTCCACTCATATATCTAAATATATGCAATTTAAAATATTACAATATCAGAGGAGCTAGAAAAGTTCTTTGAAGAGAACCCAGGCATTGCCGCTGCTGCCGCAGAGTTCGATAAGCAGGACAAGGTAATTGATTTATTAGAAAGTAGATAACTGAAGAAATGCTTGAGATTAATCTATAATAAATCGATAGCAAATTTATAACCTTTTGATTAATATACTCCAGGCAAAAGGGAAGCCGAACAAGTACACGTCCAGCTCTGCGTTAAACACAAGGAGTAGATTCACTCCAACCACGTCGTCGTCCAACTCGAACTCGAATCGTAGGTTCGGCTCTTCGTCGCCCAATCTGAAATACACGACCATTCAGAGGAATCGAAATCCGCAAAAACCAGTAGATATGACAGAGGAAGAGACGGAAGAGACGGACGATGATGACAAAGCGACCACGAGGGCCCCGACAAAGACTTCCACTCCTTTGAGACAAAAGTATGTGACACTTGCTCGTAATAGGAACCGTAGTAGCACTAGTACAGATACGAGCACCATTAGCAATAATCAAACACGTAGTAGTACCTCAGTTCCGCACAAAGGTCCAAGTTATAAAAGTCCCCCCACGCGACAAGCCACTGCAGCCTCCAGTAGCACGGAGACGTCAGTTGTTGTTCGTTACAGTAATGATGATGACGCAATTTTACTGCCTGACACAATTGACGGTAGCGCCGAAGTAGAGGCTGGTAATCGTAGATCCCTCACTGTTGCCAGACGTTTAAGTAGTAATCCTTTGGGTAGTCCTAATAGTAATATTGACGATTCAAACGGCAGTAATCGCTATGTTACAATAAGCCGACCTTATGCGACCTTATCTTATGCTCGTGTTGCTGGAACCAGCATTGCTGATAATGCTGGGGACTCGGTGGTGGGGAAAAGAGATTCCACCAGCAATAATCAGGGCACGACTAGCTCAGAATCGGGTCGGCTCAGGTATGTTGTATTATAAAAACGAGTTATCACTGTATTCTGTAAACCGTTGTTCTAATGCTCTTCCATTATCATTTCAGTCGCAATTTATTTGTACTTTGATATGATAGAAAAGCTATGCCTTTTTATTGCGCTTTTAAACACGTCTTTTACTAAAATCTGTTCAATTGATTACACTTTCCTGCATGCATGAATAATCTAATCCAATTTTTATCAAGTAAGGTCTTTTGTGCACCTACCTAAAATTACTAACGGTTCATCTCACGTATGGTTCAGCCGGTCGTACGTTTCGTATTTACTAACGCAAAGCTTCTTACAGACAACGAATTGAGTTTATTTGTGAATTTGTTCAATTATGAAATGGGTCCGATATTGAAATTGTTAAACTTAACAGATATGTCCAACTGACCCGAGGAAGAACAGTTTCTAGTACGCAAGCACCGAAAGGTAAAGCAGTTGAAGAAGAGGCCAAGAAAGCTGTTGAGACCGGAAATGAAAGTGAAGAGGTACGTCAGTGTGTAATAACTGGATTAAAAGCATTTCCAAAAGCAGCTTTATGGTTGGAAGTGGCAGTTTTGTGGAAATTTATTCCTTTGTATACAAAAAATATTTTTACACCCTCTTCCTAGATTTCCGCTGAATCGCAGGAGGACATAGGAGACAGCGAAGAAGATGAAGAAGACGACGGTTCCATTGTGGAAGAAGCTGGTTCTACACCTTTCGTAAGTACATCAATTTCTACGAGCGTATCCACTTCTACCACCACGGAGACCGCAGCAGAGCAAGAAGTGACCACTTTGAAGCCCAGATTAAGAGTGCCAACCCGGAAGAACCCAACAAAAGTAAGAGCTACGACAACTTCACAAACCACGCTTGTGACTGAAGTTGACACCACCTTGGCTGACCAAGAAGAATCAGTTGGCGTCACAAGGAAGACAAGAAATTTTACAGTGGGTAACAGGAGAAATCTTTTCTCAACCCGGCCAAAATCATCAACAGTGGCACCGGATGTGGCGGGCGCAAAGTCCTCCAAAGACCAAAGGTGATTTGTGATTACAAAAAGCGCATTTTCATTTTGCTCCAAATTCGTGGTGCAGGTGAAAAGTACATATGAACCACTTTGATTGCACAACATTTTGCCACTCCCTTTCACAATTGCATATGGCAGTTTGATTCTGCCTTCTATATAGTGTATAGATTTCAATATAGTTTTAAGAACTTCCGACTGCATAATTGACATGGCTTTCTTAAACTTAGCAGGAATTGTCACTACACACATTTGTTAACGAAGCAATTCCAATCTGGCCAATTTAAAGATTTATTCACCTTGTAAAGTATGTGCACAAATTATTTATACAGTTTTGTGCTCCCTTAAACAAGTTGCAATTTTACTTTAGCTGTATAAATTACCTGCTTCACTGTATAAAATTGGATAACCTTTATCTAAACCGTCACAATGTACACAAATCACATTTTACATTTTGCATACTCATTTTACTACTACTTTTACTGTACTGTACTGTAACTATACAGGTGTTACTGTAAGATTGTAAAATACAAAAATTACATATCCTAATATCATTTTAGACTTTAGACCCATGACTTGTACTACTTTTGATTTACCGTTGCAATTAAATTTTTCTTGATTATAACACGGAAAAATTAAATGACAAGTTACGCTGTTATTTCTCAACTGCGAGATTTCCAGAGTGGACAAGCTTTTTGCTTCATATTTGCATAATTCAAAAAAATGCTTGATTCGTAAGTGTAAATAAGTGAATTCTTGTAGCTATTAGATAACTTAATAATTTGATAACCCGGCGAAAGTTTGAAGGACTTCATTTTCTTTACTCCTTACTTCACTTTTGTTATGAATTTTTATAGGTTGTGGATGATACAATTTGCGACAATCGCTGCCTGCATGACGATGACGCGTTTGCTTCACTGACTGCTTAAATAAAACAATTTTGCCTTACTTTCATATCCTATCAAGATTAAAGGCGTTTTATTTATTTAATAATGCTAATGCTAAGAATATTTTAAATCTCATCTGCTCATTGATTTAACATTAATAACAGAGAAGCTTTTTGGATGCAAAAACTACAATTTAACATGCAATTTAACATTATCAAAACAAAATTGAAAAACATTTTAAACATTTCCGAATGTGACGATGGGATCCTACGTCCATCCCCCCACAGACTAATTTTAATTATGCTTAAGATTCCTGCTAACGTTACATTACATCATCCGATGACCATTTGACGTACATAACATGCAATCACTACTAGTCACAACCCTGGACGGAGTATTAGCGTTATCTTAACGTTAAGGTTAAACTACTTTGATACATAATAATGACATAAATGACAATCTTATCGATGAAGAAAGAATTACAATTACAAAATTTCTGCTAAAAGATCCTACCTACTTATACCTACCTACCTACATACATATTTACATCTTTACACAAAAAATGTCTACATTAAAATAACATTGATATTTGAAAAACTAAAATGCTTTCATTGACATCTAATACACATACATACAAAACATTACATTTGAACCAATTACAACGTACTTTTCTAATTTAATTTCGATAGTAAATATGTAGGAATTAGTTGCTTGTGAGTGTTTTTACTATTAATATTTTTGTAATTATTTAAATGATTTTTTGCTGAAATAAATAATTTACTTTGCTTGCAGTAGTTTAGTGAGTTGAAACGTATTTCTGAATGGAACTCATCTGGATGAATGTATCTTATGTACAACTTACTTCATGTGCCTAATTTTGTTTTTGAGAAAAATATTCGACTGCATGATTTGCAATATTGCAATTGGTTGCGTTTATTGCATGTACATTATTTATATGGACATTTTCTTAATGTACATAACTAAAAATAAAATGTGTATTTGTTATTTTTCCGGATGCGATAATCTATTTTTGAATCCTTCCGTTTTGTAGTGCTGGTATGTACTGCATGCTTCGATTAATTACTTCGGTCTATCTAAGATGTAAGTAGTACATATTTAAAGAAATGGTGACTTGAGGAATAAATATTGACCACCTCATGGCACACTTTTCTTAACTCGTGACGTCATTATGTATTGTAATTTTGAGCATAATGCTATATTTTTAAATACTTACTGAACGAAAGGAATTGTACTCAATTACTCGACTCATTTCCAACAAGCCCAAATTGTGAAAGCCATGCCACAGCAGTCTCCTTCCCATCTCATTTTTGCATAAGAGCTGAATGCGCGATTCATTTTCTTTGCTCGTCTACTTCATCAATTTCATTGACATTTTACCTTCGTATTTATTCATTCTATGTAAAATCAGCAGTACCGTAACGGGTCATGATAATGAAGTCGTTTCTCGAGCCTCGGACGCTTTCCAACGCAACATCCGATCACGAACAAGGAGTCGCGCAATCAACACCGAGAAATCTAACGACGCTGTTAGTAATTCTGTGTCTTCCACAAATGCGTCTCCGTCGGACATTTCCAAATCAAGGTCCCGCTCTCGATACCGATCGACCACTTCTTCCACCGATAACTACGTTTCCCAAACTAACCCTACCCTGAGGCCGACTACCAGCTCAATTCTTTTTAGAAGAAGGAGCAAACCTACAACAACAATTCAACCAATTTACTTTGTTAGCACCACAACGACAACAACGACGACAACCCCAAAGCCCAGCACCACGACGCAAACACTGAAGGAAAAGCTTGATAATTTAAAGAAGTCAGCCTTAAATGACAAATCGGAAGAGGATTCAGAATATTATTATTATTATTACGACGAGGATGAGGATGAGACTCCAACCTCTACTGCACAAAACACAATAAAAAATAATGATGACTTACTTGACAAATCACAAACTCAACGTGCAACTGGGCTGCGGGCACAGGAATTTGCAAGTCTCACTGCATCCTCAGGGGCTGGAGAGACAGAGAAGGGGTTCACAAAACGAAATTTGCACACTCGCCACAGCTCTAGTGCAGGAAGCACAACCAATAAAATTGTAAAAACAAATCTTACTAACGCGTTTAACAGTAGCAGTAGTATTAATAAAAATAGTGCCAATTTGAAGCCCACGTCAAAAGCAAATGCAGAAGATGGACACAAACGTCGAGGCAGCAGCACCTTTGAGAGAAGCTATGACAATTTTAGCAGCAGTAGCAGAAGAACAACGCTGCAAAGCCCAAAACCGTCGCATCAGATAAAATCTTCGTTTAGTGTGGACGATGCAGTGGATCCCAAATGGAGCCCCAGGGCGGTGGTACCTTTGTCAGAGAAAATTCGATTGAGGTCGGATGGAAGTGTGCAATGTTTAGATAAAGGTATTTTCCCACATCCGGTAAGTTGCAGACAATTTGTTCATTGTGCTGCTAGCGAGAAGAACGATGGTACAATCAGGAGTTGGGTGTACGCTTGTCCAAAGTCTCTCAGTTTCGATGCCGTTGGAGGCATGTGCAATTGGACCAGTGATAACGCATGCATTGAGTAACTGAAAGATCTGGGGAAAAAGTAACAAATAAAACTGCAGGTCCTAAAATATTAATTATTAAAATATAATGAAAAACAGAGACTTGTTAAGTGGACGCTTAAAAGCATTTTGTCATACATTTTTTTAAACGCTGAAAAATATTTAAAATATTTTCTGCGATTCCAACAAGGGGTGAAAGTCAACACTAACATTAAAAGATTTTTGCAATGGGTTTTAACATAGTTCCCCTTTGGAGTATAAGTAGATATTTCTAATGTATTTGTTGTTATTGTTGTTGTATTTCTTGCAAACAAAGCCACAAAGTTCTAGATGCCAGAATTATATTTTGCTAAGCTAATGTAATTTTAAATTAATCGAGATAATATTTACCTTTTAGATTTACTCAGGTTTATCGAGAAAAGTTTAGACCAAAATGATTTTACGTAATTAAAGTGTAAGATGTATTGTATTATTATATTTTACTATAGAACAAGGTGTGAATTTAATTGTACGTTTGGATGAAGAACTGTGGAATATTTTATTTTAGTGTGCTTGGATGTATGAGTCAGATTATTAACAAAAAATGAATGAATGTGAGTATTACATATAGAGAATACTACAAATTACAAATTAATGCCAATGTAAATAAGTGGAGTACCGTTTAGTAATTACATTGGTTTGCCAAAGTGTTTATTTGTGCGCAAATGTACACGTTTATTTACATACTTCAATTTCAAAAGGAACAATTGCATAAGGTTTAAATACAACGAATAAAACTTGGATTTTAAATTCTGCAATTACTTTTTACGAAGAATCTGAGGTGTACATTAGGACAACATAAGAATATAGTATTACAAAGCTATTTTAATTGTTTACTTTTATATTATTGATTAATGTAATGTTAGTGAAATGGTATTCTGTATTAAATTTTATTACGTATAGAATTGTTACAACTGGTCTTAATACAGGTGTTTGGAAGCATTATTGCTTTCACTGTGTGCATACTGAATTTGCACTCACCGTACCATTATCTTTCATATTTTAGCAGATTGCTTTTGCGTTTCATTTATTCGATATTTCGATTAATGGGGCAAATCGGGAACCCAAAAAGAAGCGATCAATTATGCCAGGCCGGCTCAATATATGTCACCTTTCAATTTTCTCTGCAGCCGAACGGATGAATTTGTGGCGAAATGTTTCATTTATATAAAGGTAAACTATTTTGAAATATAATTGAGACAAATCTTCGCTTTCATAGTAAGTCTACGATTTATTAGATATATTGAGACCAACCAGGAACGCCAAATTCTTCATATTCCAACAATCAAACAAGATTAATAAATTAAATTATACATTACTCATAATACTATGTATTGCAAATCTTTACTCTACAATTTATTATTTTAAATCATTGCGATGATGAGCAAAATACTAAGCACTACACAACTTGTATAACACAAGGTATGTAAGTTATGTCTATTTTTATTCGAGTTTTAGTCAGATTCCCTTTACATGCACGTTTCAACTTAAATTATAGGTACAACCAACCCCCCATATCAATAATGTAATACTTTTTCATCTTTGATTTATTGCTTATTGGTAGCTTGAGTGTTTCCCGCTTTCTCTATTAGTGAAAATCAAAATTGACTGATTTTTTTCTCTCAATAATATTGATATAAGCCCAGTTTACTTTCGCCTTGTTAAATCGCAACGAAAGCAGGTAAACGTTAACGAAAGCATTAATTTAATTATTAATAGCTATATACAATTATTGTATCACAAAATTATCGTACAAAATTAATACTGAACACAACATCCCCAACCCAAAACTGGTACATACTACAATTTACAAAATATTTTTCTGTGACAGGAAAGGTTTCAGACTGTAGAATGTTTGTGTAGAATATCTAATTCGTCCATAATTCCTTGAATGATCAGATTTAAATCTTCACTAGTAAAGATTGCTTGCTCTCCAACAACCCCAATTTGAATAGAATCTAAATAAGATAAAACAAGAAAGCCCAACCCGGAAACACCTGCAGCAGGACCACTGATTGCAAGACCTTGAAGTACTTTACCTCCGCATATTTCATACTTGGTTTCTCCGACGGGGAAATTTGAAAAGGTTACGGGAAGAGAACGATTTGTTGCTAGAATCCTTGTCATAGGCGCAAACATGCTTCCGCCAATCACTGGAAGAATTTTGCCCAGTGACGGCATTGTAGACCTTTTCACCGATAAGAAGTTTTCGTCGCAACGTAAGAGCCGCTGGACTGGGTCCATATGGTTTATGGGAATCTGAACACACGCTCCGGTGCTGATTGAAAATGAATCATTTTACAAACACATTTTAGTTACACATTAAAATACAACAAATGTTTGCATCTAATAGTTTATTAACATAAAATTATACCAATGATTCCTCAAATTGCGGGGGTGGCCGGGTAATGGCAACATGACAGCACATGGCATATTTCTTAGATCATTGGTCACTTGCTTCCCGTATTTGACTTCTAAGCATTTAGACATACCTGCAGCCGCGCAGGACTGAAGCACGCTACTAAATCTAACGCCAAATCGGGTTTTGATTTCCTTAATGTGAGAAATGGGGATTGTTGGAGAATTCTGATACAACTGTTTCCAGGCCTTTTTACTATCCCGAATTTTCCAAGGATTA
The DNA here is from genome assembly GCA_021029165.1 of Cyphoderus albinus. Lineage (NCBI taxonomy): Eukaryota > Metazoa > Arthropoda > Collembola > Entomobryomorpha > Paronellidae > Cyphoderus > Cyphoderus albinus. The sequence continues at coordinate 8,845 of VYYJ01003954.1, forward strand.
CTTTTCATGCTAATCACTATGAACTGCGAGATTTCACGAATTGCACGAAGGGGATAGGTCATTTTAAAGAAGTATTGGCGAAAGCTCCGACGATAGATAAACCGTGGTTTTGGAATCACAGGTTGTTGAGAAAACATGGCACCTAAAAATGTGTACATGGCTCCAAAACCGTCAGCAAGACAGTGATGATATCTCAACACAAACAAGGACATTCCAATCAAATTACTGCCACTAGACATTCTGCGTTTCAGTTCTGGGTTTACGTAATTGTTAACAATCAGTATTTCCCAAGGACTTTGATTAGGTTGAAAGGGTTGGTTCACGAGAACCTCGATTAAGTCACGACGATCATGGTCAGTAAACTCGTCATTGTCGTTTTCAAACAACTTTACATGATTATCCAAGGAAAAATTTGAATCCCACTTCCAAAACTTAAAACCCATGTACGTTGTCACATACTGTTTCACTTCAGGATACTTTTCGATCCCGCTCTCATCCTTAGCCGGAAGTAAATTATTTTGCAGTGTTACCTTTACTTCTGCAACTGAAAGCTGTCCTTCAATTACCCATGCAGTTACTATGTTAGACCTCGGGGCTTTGTCTTTCGCTGTGAAATGTTCAGTGGCCAGAAACTGTGCTCTTGCAGTTACCATTTTCCCCAAGTCTGGTTCAAAATATTTACTGGTTTTGTTAACAAGAAAACGAAATGCATATATCGGACTGGAGACGATGATAATTATAAGGTAAAACGTCATAATGACAATTCCAATCAGAAATAAAATTGTCTCCTTCAAAATAAAAGGCACAAACACTCGAGGATCGAGAAAATTTAGTTTGTGACGAATGCAACCTAAGGTAAGCATTTTAAAATATTATTTTCACTTTGGGAATACAAAATATACAATACACTCGGAAATTGGAAACTTATATTTCAAAGGAAAATCCGTCTTTTCAGTTCAAAAGTATATGAACAACTAAACTGCACCTGACTTGTTACAGACCAGTTACAAGATACTTTCTGAGTTAATACTAATCCTTTCATTCCTTCCATTACAAATTACGCAAGTCAATAAATGGAGTGAGAGGAACGAAAAAAGAAGGCATTATAGTACATTAAGCAAGCAACAAAAACATTCGTTTTATCTGTGATATGGGAAATTTGGGATTAGTAAAATATTCGCTGTGAATACCTGTTTGCAAATAGATACAAGTTGCCAATTATACTTAATGGGTAAAGGGGAACGAATAAAAATAATATAGTTTTCAATTTGCATACAACTTCATTCAAACAGAAATGATAAACAGAAATTTACGGGTTAGTCAACTCCCGACACATTATCAATGTCAATGCTAAGCTATCTCTGTTCCAGAACATCTCAATCCAAGAAATGGGATACTTCTTCGGTTCGCTTTTTATATATTCAGTTCTTTGGTCTTACCTCAAATTAGCCGCAAGCTCTGCATAACCATCTCAAATTCCCACAATTTTGTAACTGCCTTAACCCCAAGTACAAACAATGCTGTTTACTATTTTACTAAACACCTTTATTTACTTGTATAAAGCACAATTGCGAAAGTCAATTAATTTTCGATAAGGTTACACCCTTTGTCAATGTGTGCTATTGCTTCATCTTCACGTTGTTATCGTGCAATTTTTGAATACATTTTTCACAACTTTACTCAAAAATCACAACCCACCAATGATATGCTTTATATGGAGAAAAAGTAGCTTTGGCTAGAAAAATATCAAAGGATTTGTAAGACAATTATCGTCAGGCATCGATTTAGTTTTTCCACAAAGGTATTTTATAAGAAAACCACAATTACTGTGCACTCTAGTATCATTATGCAGCATTTGAGATAATCTTTTTTCGACGTTCACATAACAAATTCAAATTCCAGATAATACTTCTGCGTAGTATAAATTGTAGATTGCCACTTACGATAAATAACTTCTCAATTACAAATTCCAACTGTATCCGAAAATATTTATCAAAATTTGCTTTATTAATGGTGGCTCGATTTTATGCGGCATGAATATAAAAGTACAAAGTACAAGTTTCCTTGTTTTACACGTAGAATATTATCATTATCATACTTAAAACATAAAATACTCTAGATTTCGGATTTTTTACTTGTATAATCATGTTTCCATTGCATTCTCCATCGATCATTCGATCTTTGTGAAATACGATATAATTACCCCTCGAGAAAGATTAAGAAGACCCAAACCAAAAATTCAGGTCTAATTTTCAAACTGATTTGCGTAACTTGTTCAAGAAATACAGATTTGTAATCTACACCAAAATTATTATTACGTCTTACGTGTAAATTAACAAACCGCACCGGAATTATGGACGGGCAAAACACAAATGAAACTTGAAAACGTATCAAAAGGTGGAGTGGGTGTATAGGATTCGGAAGCATATACTAGTTGAACAGGAAGCAGTTAACACGATGTATGAAATTTTGGTGTGTGATGTAACATTAATAACCATATTTAGCAGCGCCAATATTCTCAAATGTAATGACTAATAAAACCACAAAAGTTTAAATCCGTCCAAACTTAGCCACAATCATCCTGTCATTGCATGACCATCCCAAATATGAATTAATATTCCTTTTCTTTGGAATTTTAGAAGCTAGAAATGCACACACAAGAAAATTATTTGTTCACCTGCATCCTTTATAGTCTGGTTGATTAATCTAGTTATTTATAAGGGAAATTTCAAAATTCAACAAAAATGGTTGGCCTAATTTACTTTATCGTTTTTGTTTCCAACCTTAAAATTCTCGAAGCTTCATCAATAAAGCAGTTTCCTTCATCTTTTAAATTTAAAGGCAGTTTGGAAAAGTCGAGTAACTTAACTATAATAATATGTAAAATATTAAAACGTTAACTATTACTTATTTATGAGACTTATTACATGAAGTTTTGTCCTTTAAAAGCTGCACTTTCCCATGATAAGACAGTGGTTTGTATCCTTGATTCTTGGTCTTACTGGCGTCCGGGGGAAGGAAAATTTGACTTAACCTACGTGGATCCAACACTTTGCACACAACTGTTGTATAGAAATGCAGGATTGGATAATAACACCTTTCGCGTTGTGATTACTGATTCTTACCTGAATCAAGGTGGGAAATGATATAAATGTAAGGGAAATACGATATTTGCTTGCAATTTAATGCCTTTTAAATTGTCTCTTTAGATTTACAATGGTACAAGAAAATTGTCGCTCTGGGAAAGGCATTTCCACACAAAGACAGTGGTTTGTATCCTTGATTCTTGGTCTTACTGGCGTCCGGGGGAAGGAAAATTTGACTTAACCTACGTGGATCCAACACTTTGCACACAACTGGTGTATAGAAATGCAGGATTGGATAATAACACCTTCCGTGTTGTGATTACCGATTCTTACCTGAATCTAGGTGGGAAGTGATGAAAATGGAAGGGAAAATACGATATTTGCTTGCAATTTAATGCCTTTTAAATTGTCTCTTTAGATTTACAATGGTACAAGAAAATTGTCGCTCTGGGAAAGGCATTTCCACACATCAAAGTGTTGTTATCTGTAGGTGGTTGGAGTGAGGGTTCCTGGAGATTTTCACAAATTGCAGAAGATTACAAAAAGCGAGAGGTTTTTCTTGAGTCCGTTGTACGCATACTTAAGTAGGTATAGTTTTAATTACCTTGCTCAAGAAATCTGGAATAAATATTTTGATGGTAAAAATGAAACGATGTGTTAAATGATCAGAGAATACAGTTTCGACGGCATTGATATCGCATGGGAATACCCCACCTGGACAAATCGAGGTGGCACACCAAGAGACAAAGATAACCTGTCGATTCTCTTGAGAGAATTACGAGCTGCTCTCGGAGGGAAATATTTACTTTCTCTTACGGTCACAGGAGGCACCCTTCTTGCCAGACAGGCGTACAATATTAGAGCAATATCTGCAAATATAGACCAATTTAACATAAGAACATTTGACTTCGCTGGGCGTTGGAGTAACAGAGCTTATCATCACTCTGCATTGAAAGATTCTGAAACATTGGAGAGTGTGGAGAAAAGCGTCAATTTCTACCTAAGCAATGGGGCACCCCCAGAGAAGTTGATAGTGGGGATTCCACTTTATGGAAGAACATTCCTTTTGCAGCAACAACATTTATCTTCAACAGATTTGAACAAAGTAGACACAATCACAAAAGTCAGTGGTTTTAGGTGAGCCAAGTCGAGGAAGTTTTGGTGGAAGGTGGGATCCGGATGATATGGCGGTTGGATTTCATGAGGTAACGTAAAACAGTTCCTTAATGTAGTTATGTACTACATCATGAATGTAATACTGGGAATTTTCAATTTATTTTTGTGTGTTCATCAGATTTGTCATAATATCACACAATCTGATAGTGGCTGGAAAACTTACAAAGATGACTTTCGCCTTGTTCCTTTTGCCAGACACGAACAGCAATGGATAAGTTATGACGATTTAGAAAGCGTCGAGTTCAAGGTCAAAAAGTAGTTTTGTTTTATTATTCAATAAGCAGTGCGCTCCAATGCACTTTCACATTTGAATTTTTTATCTGTTTTGACATTGACATATGTCCATATTCTTTTCAAGGTTGAATTCATGCTTGAAAAACAATTGAAAGGTGTCATGGCGTGGTCAATCGACACGGACGACTTTAGAGGGAACGCGTGCAGAAGAAGCGATGAAGATGATGCGATAACTTATCCAGTGCTAAGGACAATAAATTACGCCATTTATAGCCATAGCCGTGAAAAATCAGAAATAGAATCTATTGAAAGAACTGATGCATCAGAAACGGTGGTTTTCGAAAGTGAAGATAACCTTGAAGGGGAACAGGAAGGGGGCCAAATTCTTCTGCCAAAAGAATCCAAGGGAAAGGAGGTGGACTACGAACACAAAAGAAATGCAAAGGACCTTCTGGTTGTGGTCACATCAACCGCAGTTGTTTTGATGGTTTTGCAGACTATATTCACAGCCGTCATCAAACGATTCTACAAACACCATTAAAGAATTAAAAGTTAAGTTATATTTAGACAACGAGTCATTTATGACTCACCATTTCTCAATTGTCAATGCCATTAGTAATCAAATAAATCAATACTCATGCACGCATTTATTTTATTTTATGTAAATATATATCTGGGTGGTACGTCTACAAGATGAATAAAACTTTATTAGTACGTTGAAAACTGTTTTATTTGGAAATTATTCCATAATAAAATTACATATGAAGACAATTTTACCATTCCATTATTTCGTTTGAAGTTGTCAATGTTAGAATTAGAAGGGTTATGTGAAACACTCAATTTGTGTGTTTGAAATTTTGCACCTTTAATGGAGGGCAAAATATCACAGATTCATTAAATACTTTTCAACCAACCCAGCGGGATAAAGTCAGTTTGATTTCGCATTTGATAAATTATGCAAACTTGTGTTGCGTAGGATGGAATAGCTGAGTTGCAATTTAACCTAATCCAGTTGTCTGATGTCTCTTACAATTTACCAAAACAAGAATCCCTCAATCCAATGAACAATTTGCAAAACATTCCTTTTCTGATCCTGTTTTATGCAATACAATTGCAAAAAAATGGTTTGTAATAAAATAAAATGTGTTGAATTTTGATAGACCGGTCAGTCAGACAGGTCACTGTAACATGGGATTTTGGGTTTACCCAGTTCCCACTGCAGTTCGAATGGCTCGTACAACGACTCGAGTCCACTGAAAAGATCCTAACCGCAATGGTTATAAAATTATAAATCATTTCATGTGATATCCTTCCTGTATGTTTTCAGCCATCAGTTGTACCGGTTAGTGTTAGCTTGAAAATCCAACCCAACGAAATCTAGAGACCATTATTGACGTACAAAAATAAATACTTTAGAAAATGGGTTACTAGAAATAAAGATTTCACCGAAACCATAATCCGGGAGACATGAACAAAGAGTCACCTCGGCCTA
>VYYJ01003955.1:0-14831 GCA_021029165.1 Cyphoderus albinus
AACACAAACTTGACCCCAAGCCCCTGTAGTGATACAAATAGTTGTCAGTCCTTCTGCGAATTCAACCGCCTCTGTCCCAAGCACGAATGATCTGATCGCCTTTCAGAAACGCTTTTCCGAAGCGGTTTTGCTGAAATTCACTTAGGGTTAAGCAAAGTGTTATAAAATTCTAATGAAACAAATGTACATTTGAAAAATTTACTCATTGTTCTTATCGTTTTAATAATTAAAATAAATGGCAAAATAAATGTTTGATATTAAAAATCCTCACAACTAGGTATCATTTACCGTTGCATCATACTGTGAACGCTATTCACTCTTTTTAGATCCATAGCACTGTACTAGCAAAATACTTATTACAAAGTAGGGGAAACTTTTTGGGAAAAAAACATTTACAGGAAATCTATTGTCTCAAAAGGGTCAAGGTTAAAAAATAAAATTTCTTTTCCTCCCGTTTCCTTTGAAATAAAAATTTGAGATTTTTTGAAAAGGTGCAGTTTTGAGTTTTATTTAGGTACAACTGTGTAATGTTACATAGCTCTTAAATGCTTTCTTTGTCATTTCGTGATCTAATTGTGAAATCAAACAAAAAGAAACCTTGAACTTTTTAGTTATTGTTGTATTTGTACTTATACTTGAACAAAACAACATTCTGGACCATTCTTTCTCATGCAATCATGATATCTGTACGTGGGAATATTTGTACGAGAGACCTCACTTCACGACAATCATCTTTCTTTCCTATGGGTATTCCTCTCCTACGACGTAAGCAGCAGTAGTGAAATGTTCTTCGTTCGGACAAGTTGACTTGTCAGACCAGTGAAATAAATATGAACGTGAAAAGAACAAACTCAAGGCACATGACACAATGTGCAAACAGCAAAGGTAGGAAGAATTTTATTAAATTGTATTTGTATTTTTTTCTAGAGTTTTTTGAGTTTTTAAAATCCATTTTTGAAAATAATACTTCCAATTCGTAAATATAAAATTTTTACAATTATTTGCATAGTTATAAAATATAATCAATTAAAAATAAATCTTTCATTTGTCAGATATAACTGTTAAAGGGTTATTGGGAAACCACAAAAAATATGACACTCAAACGCAACCAAAGCAGATTTGGAAAAACTGGACTAAGCTAAGAAAGCCAAATCTTTTTGTTTCATAATTCATGGCTTTTATTTTCATTACAACTTACATTCTTATCTTTGAAAACAATTGAAGACTATTTTCAAAATGCTTTTAGATTATGGTAAACCAGTCAAGGTTTCCATCTCTTTTAAATCATACTATTTGTATTTAAAAACATCTTCCATGTCACTGTCAGATAATGGGTAAACTACGCTGACACTATATAAATTACAATTGAGGTCGAAGTATAGTACGTAGCTCATTATCATCCATAATTTTCATAAATTATTATAGTATGAAGAGGGGTTTTGATTGAAGTGCTATGAAAATCTAATTCTTAAAGCGTATGACAAATGGTCTCTCTTAACATTGCTTGGTGAAAATATAGTAGAATTTTTTTGACATATATTTGCTTGTAATTTTCTCTCATGGATTTTTGTTTCTCATATTTCAATGCTTTTTAATCTTAATCATGACGTCAATTTTTTCCTATTGAAGTATAAGTTACTAGTTTTATTTATAAATATGAGATAAGTAAATAATTTGAATGAGACAACCGCAATAGTCGAAGTTTGTGGTATCATTCATTAGTTGGAATTCATGGACTAACTCCTGTATGCAGAGCGTAGCAAACTGAATGGTTTTCGAATTATTGTTTGAATTTATAATGTTCAACTTGGAGCGGTTGCTGTCCTCATTTGTAAAACGGAAGCGAGCGGGATATAAAGCTCCTAATGAACCAAAACAATCCATGGCGAGAAGGCGAAGTTTCACATTATCTGACAAGCTTGCTCCTCCATGAATACAATTCAGTAGTTTGGTGATAACTCCCGAGGCGTACTTCTGTCCTTTCTTTAGTATCATTTTTTGGACCGACTGATGCTCAAATTTAAAAATCTGATCAAGTTTTCGTAAAGCTTGATATCGAATGTGGTAATTTCAATTAGCAAAAGCTTGCAAAATCATGTAAAAATATCCTGACCAGTTATTTTGAATTAATGGGTTGATAACTGTGTTGATACGAGTTTTCACCTTCAAATGATCACATCGACCGAGAAGAAAATACAGATTGTTATAATGCTCCAAAGTTAAGTTTTTCCTATAGCACACTAAGTGAGAAATCAAACCATCCAGTGTGTCACGAAGGCTAGGAAGTTCGCGAGTGGGAAGAATCGCAGCCAAAATCAGACATATCATTGCTTTAAAGCTCTCGTCGTCCAAGCTGAAGTACATGAAATATATAAACAAACCGTTTGCATTTGAATCATATTAACACTTTCTCAATGTTCTTTGTGGAATATTTTATTCCGGCATATTTTATTTATTTTACTTGGACGCGAATAGCTTCCAGCAATGCAAAATTTCACAGTAAATATGAACACCTTCATCTGTCAAAGTATTCAGCCTTTTGTATACCATTAGTTGAAACGGACCCAATCCAGTTTATTAGCGCCCCAAACGAAAGAAGTAACTTTTTTCTCTGAAATTGGTTCACTCTCGCTGCGTATTCGATTATTCAAGTAGACGAAAACCCCAATAAGATTTTGGTGAATTAGAGCTTGTATTTCAATACGACTCATAGTTCTCTCAATTTTTTCATCGATCTGTAAATGTTCCGTGTCCAAATAATTATCGTCCCATTGATAAAATTATTTGATATATAAAAATATAATTTATAAATTATAAATTTGTACAAACAAATCGTGATGATTACAACGATAGTCAGTATTAGTTATAACAATATTGTCTTCTACTCTGCCAATAACGGTTGCGCTAACACACATTAAATTTTTTTGAAGGTTGCCTCTCTGATATTTAAAAAATGTATAATAACGGTGCTATGCTTATTATACGCTTGGCAGTGCCAATCGAAAATGCCTGACTGTAACTGTGAAATGCATAACACCGGACTAATGCGCCAACCATTATATGGGAGTAAAAGAAAGCATTCAGAATCAAGCAAAATATTCTTGACTTATATTTCATGCTTTTAATGTTGCGAAGTAGCAACAATTTATTTTTATACATTTCACTTCAATTTCAACATACAACGAAGCAATGCAACAAACCAGTAATCCAATGTTCTTTCCAATTCGAGTCGATTTCTTTTTTTTTTCATTCGGTTTACAAAATATATTTTTCAACCTAAATCGTTTTTACTTCCAGAAGAAACAACAAAAACAGGATACATAAATAATTACCTCACTTCAAGTGCAGCTGAAGTGTAAACATCGTAAAATAAACCAGTTTGTACTGATTATATTCTTAATAATTGGTTTACTTAAATCATCCTGGCTAAATGCGAGTCATCTACCCACATTAACAGATATGTCTATCATGAATCAGAGCTAAACTATATAGATTTATGTGCCTGGAAAGTTGGAATAGTAAAGTGCATTTTACGAAAAATAAATACTATGATATGTAGATACTTTTGTAATTTCGAAAATATCTGAAGAATGAATGCCACTAATCACACATCACGTTCCATCCTCGCATAAGTGTCACGATATATTCATGCCCAGAAACACATTTACGCTGCTCTAAACTTATGCTTCTGTTTTATCAACATCCCGATTCTTGGAAGAATTGAATCACACGACAAATAGCGGAGGTTTGTCGAACAACCTGTACATTCAATTGACTTCAAAACTGTATTGGAGTTGCTTACAGGATTAAATTTTTGTACTAAAAATAAGTTGTATGAGCATCTCAACTGTTGTTTAGACTCACCTCTTCAGATGGCTTAGTAGTTATTTTCGACTTCTCCGTTTATTACCAAAGTTTTTGGAGCCCGTTAAAAGCCGTCATTAATCACCTAAATAAATGGTGGTTAATGGCGGCCTTTAACCAATAATGACCGGGCAAACCGTTATTAAACTGACACTTTATATTATTAGACCGAAAGGGCAAATCTTCAACATAGCTGAAGAGCTAGTCTCAACCAAATTTGATAACAAACAAAATGATGATAGAAAAATAAATATATTGGTATGTTAAAAAATAATAGCGTTGATTTCTTTCTGTGACACAGTAAGATACATAAAGCTGCTTTTAGTATTTACCTGTGTACATTGTCTTAGATTCTCCCATCCCCTTATGGTACGTTTAGGCAGTAGTTAGACAAACCTCTATGTCTCCAAATACGAAACGACCAATGACTTTGCACCGATTCTTATTTGGTTATACTGTAAATAAATCCATAAATCCCTTATTAAGTTAGTCAAATCACTTAAACCTTTATTACCGAAGCCGTACTGACAATTTTTGAAGGTTCAACTTTTTTAACTTGTTTATTTCATTTAGGTTTTAACACATATTATGGTTAAAGTATTCCACTAATTAAAATTATCATATCACAAACCATTGTGCTCTCATTTCAGTTTGAATATGAGTAACGCTGCTTTCTAATGAATAAACTACACAGTAATTATTGGTTTCTACTGTCGAAAAAATTCAACCAATGCTTAATACTATATATATTCAAAACAATAATATTTTCACTTTTTCGATATTTGAAAATACTGGCTGGTTAAAAGGCTTATGTACCTCAGTTACTTTTTAAATCCACGGGGCCTAAACTGGACGTCGATCGTTTCTGCGTACTTTTTGATTTGATTGGGACACAAGACTAATTTTTTACTTGTAGTAGTTTCCCGTATGCCTTTGTGCAGTATTTGTTTATTCACACCATACACGAATATCCGTCTTCCGATGCATCGTATTTGCATATTGGGCTCATAATTGTCGGCGACAAAAATTTGGTCGTGCGCGTTTCATTCTTTTTTATTGCATTTTACCTCGACTGGTTCATTCCATCAATGCTTGTAACATTGTCCTTTTACATTTTTTGCTAAAACTCAACGCGCAGTTTACAAATCTGTTATTTGTTTTTAAAATTTCAATTAATTCTGGTATCCATATGTCAGGTAATATTTAAAAGAGGATAATCACATTTTGCTTGCAATTTTGTAAATCAAAGTAACTTTGTTTGTAAACAAATAGTTCAGCAACCTTTTTAAAACCTACAGATGGTATGATTGAAAGTCTAAATCAAACTGCACTAAAGTTGACGATTATTTCCACCAACCGGTCTGCCATTTCCAAGAATGAGGCGTAATTACTGCGATCGTTATGTATTGTTATCGATTACTGTTTAAGCAAGGTCAAACGAAACACTTATAAAATCAAATAAAGACTTTCATACTTGTTGTTTCTCATTCATAAATGGTCAATTGTTTCCCCAGAGGAGATGCAAAAATGACAAACTACAACCTTTAAACTTGGCGTTTGACTCAGTGTCACTTTTTTTATACTTTCGTACCATGTATGTGCGCAGTATGTCCATTAAAAAAAGAAATAATATGCGGTCATATATATAGACACTACGTTCATATTAATAAATACTCGTTTATGTCGAACTATGAATGTTGAATGTATGAAAGCTGGCAATAACACTTTGTCGCATTCATTATTTAATGTCTCACTTAAACAAAATGCGTACGTCATGCACAATGAATTTCACAGTCGCAATGACAAGATAAAAGCAATATATACATGCAATATATCTCGTGAACAAATATTTTATTTAACACTTTTGTGTACATCGGTCACGTTTACAACCGTCGTTAACAATTTTGAAAATGTAGAACTAATAAAAAAAGTAATTTAAACAACTTTGATTAGTCTCTAACGTGTCGCTTGCTATGTCACTTTAATCAAATCTGTTGCGAATTGACTAAATGCTATTTTTGTAATAGTCACTTACATATGGCAAAATAACATCTACTACTGTATTAACAATATTAAACATACTATTAAATTAAGACTGACAACGCAAGGATAAATCAAATAAGGAATTTACAATATACATTTAGTTGTGTTTGTTATATTTAAAACACTACGTTATTATTCATCTATGCTACATGTTACAATTTTACATTTTTTTATACGCTCAACACAACTTTTCAATCAATAACACATTGATGTTGAATCTACTTTTAGCTAGCCTAAGTTTCTGTTTTCATTGTTTTATAATTCATTTTTTTTGTCCTGATTATTATTTTTACTATTATTACCTGCATTTGTCTGTAGACCAAAACACACTTCTTAAATTACAATGTTTAAAACTAACATTAATGCTAGAAAATCCAATCCATTCAATCCATCCTAGAGATTAGAATTTCCATTCAACGATATGCTTAGCAAATGAATTATTTCACTTCAACCTTTCATAATGTACCCAAACTAATCAACAAATTTGACTTATCCTGATGGTCTCACCAATCTATATACATACATAAACAAAAAAGACAAACATTACGTAAAGAAGGCAACGATTGCATATAATTGGATGAAAAAAAAAGTTATAATGTATTCAAAAGCAACACGAGTGATAATAACGTACCAGTTTCCATCACCGCGAATTTTTCTGGCTAAAGCGATGTCTTTAGGAGAGATTGTAATTCTCCTGGCGTGAATTGTCAACAAATTGGCATCAGTAAATAAGTTGACCAGGTACGCCTCAGAAGCTTCTTGGAGCGCTCCGATTGCATTTGCCTGGAATCGCATCTTTTTGTTTATGTTAGTGGCAACCACACGGACAAGGCGTTGAAAATCCAGTCGTTCAATTAACAACTCAGTGCTTCTCTGATAACGGCGAATGTCAGAGAGGGCAATTTCACTGGGTCGATATTGCCGTTTACCGCTGCACTTAACTAGTTTATTCTTTTTGGTCATTTTGTGTGAAATCGTATTCCCTCCATCTGAATTTTGATGTCCACACCTTCCGGCAGTCGATTTCCGAGCAACTTGATTGCAAGACTGCTTAACATTTTTTCCTGACTTCTTTTCACCATCAAGAAGCCTTGTCGCAGTGCTATTCCGAGCCAAAGAGCTTCTAGCGTCCATCACTACATTTTTAAATACACAAAAGAAACAGTAAATTCTCATTTAGTTCTCATTTGCAAAACATACGTGTCCGAAACATTTTTCAAACCCAATACAACACATATTTGAATAACAAGTTTGGTGAAATTTTGACGAGCCACTTACCGCCGACTTTTCGTGTAAAATCGTCACGACGCGTTCCAAGTTGTGACCGTTCGGCTGTCGACTTTCGAGCAATTTGATGTCGGGACGGTGCAACATCCTTTCCTGTCTCGTTTGCACGATCAACAGGCCCCCCATCACCGCAATTGTGAGCCAAGGATTTTTTAACATCCATTTCTGTTTCTTTTAAAGCCAAAAGAAGTAAAAAAGTATTAATTAGGCCTTACTTCAGAATACAAGGGCGAAACAATAATAACATTATTAAAGTTTAATGACATAGATATTAATTAATTAAATTTTAGCATGATTGGTTTAATTACTTACAATCAACTGTTTTTCAATATGAATCACAACACACACAAACTTTATACTTTATTAACTGAGCATAAAAATTCAATATGGAATATATTAATTTTTTCTAGAAAAGGTTTATTAATTGTAATTAATAGTTTAAAACTAAACGAGGACAAAATCGACCTTCACGAACCCACTTCGAGATAAAGTACTCTGCGGGATAATAAGTAAAAGATAATGCACACCGAGAAATTACTTCACTTATTTAGATACAGCCCACCACTCAAACTGCCTGCTTGTATCGATACACGGTAATCAAACGACTGAATGACTTTTTGCCGCAAGCCGGGCCTAAAATAGACATGCACTGATCTTTGCAGCGTGCTTTTTATTCCTTCGAGACAGGAAACTCATTTTTTTATTCTTCATGTGTGGTCTTACTTTGCGCTTATTTCTTTAGAGCCGCAATCATTCCGAACCACAACTCTTTCCATTCCAGCATGCATCTTACAGATATTAGCATATTGCTGGCATTCAAAAGTCTGGGAAATGAATTTTGTCGCGCTCGCTGCATTTCTGTACTATTGTACTTTGTCTCGACTTGTTAAAACAAGTCATAGTGTCATGAACCAATGATATTTAGGCTTTTAGTTATAACGGCTGTTTACAAAACTGCTGCCTTGTTTTTAATATTTTAATCACCTCTGGCATCTGCATATCAGGTGATCGATAATTGAGAAAATAAAATCGTTTGTGGATTAAAGTGACATTGTTTGAAAACAAAAGTGCCAAAATGTTTTGTTTATGTTACAATTAATTTGTGTTTTTTAGTCGCTGTGAAAGTGTTTTGCTTTATAGAATGGAAGATAAGTTTCCCACGCAGGAACGACTTCCAAAAATAGGGTTGATAGGGCGGATTTTAAAACCTTCAATGGAGAAAACACAAAAAGACAAATTTTCACATCTTCAGAAACGGAAATCAACAGCACCCGTCATTCAGAACATCATATCAACAAAGTTAATACCAAATTATCCTTGAATCAATCAGTGAAGTACACAAGGAAGATTGTATTCCAGATGACGATTTCCTATCAGTCATTTTAGGCAAGAATAGTCAGAATGACAATTTCGATAACAAACTTACACCACTAACTAAACCAGCCAACTGTACAAAACATCAAGACTCAACGACGTAGTGACCAGCTTTCCCGATGATGACTTCGAAGAAGTAATTCAAAACTTTTCAAATCTGTCACCTTCAGTAAATCCGTCCATTCCTAGCAATGACACGAGGGTTACCAATACAGATATAGCTGATTAAAGTAACACAAAGAATCAGGTTTATGAAGGCAGTCATGTAACTAGTGGTCTTTGTAACAAGACCTCGAAAGGTCTCAATTGTGCCGTTGAAAAGGAAAAAACCTCTTCTGCAATTAATATGACGAAGCACTTGGAAAGAAATTTGTCTCCAGACGACGAATATCCTAGATATTCTCTGGTGAAAGTTTCAAGCAATATAAATAAAACTAATGATAAAGGAGAAGCACCCAGCTACTCCTTGGTACAAATTTCAAGACATCCAAATTACAATTGGTTCCAATACAGATGGAAAGGCATCCAGTGGATATGTAATGAAAGGAAATATTTAGGGGCAAAATGCTTCAGAACTTTCTGGCGATTTGTTACACTACGAAAGTTTTAATTTTGCAACAGTCATTATCTACGTGGACGGATTAACCAAGCCCTACTGCGACCAGAAAAACAGGATCCTTTAAAGCAGACAAATCCGAAACGTGAAATTTTCACAAGGCATTTCACATTGGACAACGTAAAACGATTAATCCTTTCTTTTCATAATCCTGCTTTACCCAATTTCACTCCGTCTCACTCCTACAGTTTTTCGAAAAATGTACTTAATGGAAAGTACAAAATGTACATGAAACGAAAGGAAAAACAATTATGCAATGGTTTGAAAATACCATCTGCCGAGGTGGTTAATTTTTATTCATATTCCCAATTTAATTTAATTTTAAGATTATGCATCCTTGCTAGCTTAATGTAGCTGAAAACGAAGCACTAGTTTTATTGCAATCAGCGTGAATTAAATGCACGTGTTTATAAAAGAGATTGGAATCTAGGTACTTCTCTGAAACATGTCCTTCCACCTTCACAACGTCACATACAAAACAAAGTCTGCCTCTGTGCAGAGGTCGCGTTTCGCATGTGTTTTAACCTTTATTTGGTGTAAGTCGATGGCACTGAATTTGCTTATCTGATAGATAATGTATGAACTTGTTATATTTTTATATTTAGACTGAAACTAAGGAGAACTTAAGATTTGCAGTTGATACAAATGAGACTCAATAAAAAAGACAGCATCAAAATATTTTATTGACACCATTATCAAGGTGTAAATGCACGAAGCAATTTAACAAAGTTACAAGTTTTTAATCTAGAGGCGAGTTCTCAGAACATGTAAGGTATGATATATTTACATAACTTGAATGTACTCCTGAGCTTGAATTTATTATCATGTTACTTATTTAAATATTGAATCATCACGAAAGGAAAGAAATAGAACTTTCTTATTATTCCCTTTCATCTGACTCCTAGTTTGGCAATTTTCCCTTAATTTGTACCGACAATGCTTTTAGTATTTACAGTTTTTACTGTACTAACAATAATGTAGAAAATTACAAATATAATATTTAACCTTCACAATATGGAGTAAATTGAAAAATTCTGTCTTCATTGTATTATGTATGACGATTTTTGACCGGTTAAATTTTGAGTTAGTTCTTATTAAGAACATTAACATAAACATAAACATTCTTAAGTAAAGGAATTCTAAAACTAACAGCTCTATATAAAACATTTTAATAGCTAATTGGAATTGGATGCAGTCTCACTAAAAAACGTCTTATTAGTTTAATACAAAATTTAGTAAAATGATAAAAAATAACCAATATTGATTTTAATTTATACAATCATCGTCAATATAAATTAAAAGTGCATTTCATTTGGACAATAATCAGATGTATTCACCAGTCGATGAATAATTAATTAATTCAGATACAACTTTATAAATAAAACGATTAACCTACAGACGTTGGCTCTAAAAAATTAATAATGACGGAAACATGTCAAACAGTATTTAAATGAATATTTCATTTGAACAAAAAATCAGTCACCTTAATAGATAAACCTAATTCCGAAACATGGTACATTCATTGTCAAAATTATTAAATTGAAGTTTTATAAATCAGTTAAATATTTATTTAAGGACAAACGGTTGCGTTCCGGTTTGACTAATGATCAGGCGCCTGTGCCGTTTACCCATGTCCTGTAAAATTACACGCAATAGTTTTTAAAAACCATGTAATATCAGTATTTTTAGTAATTGAAAGATTGGCTAATTATTCGAAACTTACCCTGTTACTCCATCGTCGTAATACTTCTTTGATTTGATGCGGACGCCTGCCAAGTTTTCATATTTAATTTTGGTTGGATAGCTGACCGGTCCCCTACCGTCCATTCCCGAAACAGCGACCATTTTTGCATTGTTGGATTCAGCTTCCTTATCACTTCAGCCAATAATCATAACCATAAATATTGATTTATTAATTAAACTAATCAAACCAATTATCAAACAATGATTAATTATCGCAGTCAATATATTAATGAACTAATAAATTATGAATCTTACCCATCGAAACGCTTCTTTTTTGGATTTGGTATATGGTCTTCAAAGTCCGTCTTTTTACCACTTAAACCGTGAAATTTATAGTGCTCCTCTCGTTCATCCGCCTTGAACACTTTGCCCGGACACTTTCGACAGCCATACTCGTTGTTGTCACTACTGGTTTGGTTACTATTTGCTGACATTTTTGAGCTACGAATGCGAATAATTGAAGTTTACTTTGATTTAAATAAAATTTCAAATTAAATAACGACACTCTATACCAATATATCAAATAAAAAGATGATCGGACTGAAGTGGTCTGAAAAGATACGACTAGCGGTTCTGAATACCAAACAATGCAGTGGGGAGCAAAGTAGACAAAAATACATTCAACGGTAGTCTTGTATAAAATTTGGCTTGGCGTGTATTTCTTACAAAAGGTTTGTAAATGCAATTATAACTTCCATTAATGTATAACAGCGATAATTGAAATATAATTTTTTTGCATTTCATTATTTTTTCAAAATTGGGCAATGCATATTTATTGATAACGAAAAAAATCAAAGAAATGAAAGTACGGTTTCCGTCATACAATTTAATCTCAATATTTTGACTTTGTATATTGTTTAATTGTCATACTTAATTCAAACTTAATTCAGCAGATTATGCCTACCACTATCTATATGTACATTACAAAACAAAGAACTGAATGTTATTTAACCGTTTGATATTCTTTGTTCTGTGCTACATAAATTGTAAATAATTTACAGACAGAAAGACGTCACCCTAGAAACTAATTTTTTGGACGATAAAAGTCAGGCATTGGTTGTTTGCAGTTTTAAATAACGATGACAGATATACAATAACGATTTCAATTGTACTATGAATGAAACTAGTTCCTAGAGTAGATTTTAGGCTGTACCAAAAAATAGTCTAGCTCATCCCAGTTAACAACCAGGAAATTATTCATTCATGTCTTAATATAAAGAGTCCAGTTTCCTCAAGCTTTTGAATTTATTTTAATTCTTCTTCAGGGGTGATAAGAAGTTATTAAATATAGAAAGACTAAACCATAACAACTTTTATTCAAGTTCAATTGTCAATCAATATTTTTTACAGTCATCCTGATTTAATTATATACATGATTCTAGAAAACTACCCAGTTTATCATTTTATTAATTGGTACAGCCTTATTATTTCATCATCCATAAAACCTGCAGCTTACCATTCGTGATACAGCCTGCTAACTTACCATTTCATCATCCATACAGGCTGCAGCTTACCATTCTTGGAACAGCCTTACCATTTCACCAGCCAGAAAAACTGCAGTTTAACGTTTTGGTACAGCCTGCTAACTTACCATCAAATCTGACAAACATGCTTGAATGTACCATTCCAGGTAAAGCAAGCTAACGGTTTTTTGTTTAGCTACTTGATAAACATTGCCATTCAACAATTGGCTGTGAATCCAAATTTGCAATTTTACCCAACGTTACACAAAATGACTTTGTATTTAGCTATATCCAAACAACAAAAAACCGATAAAAAAACCTCACTGAGTGCATCCTGTAAAATTATGGAGTAATATCTATATTTATAATTAATACCAACTACAATTTCTACATCACATAGAATCAAATGCATCGTAAATATAATGGTATAACTTTTCATTTTTATTTATTATTGTATCTAGCAATTTTTAGTTTACAGGATATTTTACATTAGATCGTTAATACCTAATTTTACATTACCGAGGAACGTGGACATGTTAGTGGTCATTGCTTTCTTCAATTTTTTAAACATAAAGGGTCTACGAATGGAAATGGCATTTATAGTAACTATCACTTTGATTGACTGAGTGTCTCTAATTGTACATAATAGTATTTAAATTACTTGACCTTTTCCGTTAACAATATACCAACATTTAAGTAACTTTACAACATTGCTATTATAAAATTGGTTAAAAGTTAGAGAGAAAGTTGTCTTTAAATCTGTTATTGATAAGGCTGCAGAATAAACCTACTCGGGAAAATATTACGCATGATCAGATTATATAATTAGTCAATTGGAATTATGGTAAATAATTAAGTTAGGGTAAGTTAATTCCTAATAATTTAATACTGATATTAAGTTATACTTTATATAAATGCAAGTAATCTAATTTACGTCATGATACAATTTTTAAATAATCAGTCGCACCATTGTAATTTGATTCACCAAAGAAATATTATTCACGTGCACAATTACAGATATTAAGTTACTTATGTTTTGATTATCCTACTCGTTAATGTTTTAAATGCCACTTATTATATAAATGTTATCAATAGTGATTAGTCGTTATTGAATACTATAATTAATTAAAATAAGCAAATAAAATACATATTCTACAATATGTAATGTAAAAATATTATTATTCAAAATTACGTTTCAAAGTCAAACAAAACATATATAACGGTCCAATTCATTTTTACCATGGCCTATAATGTTATTTTTTAAATTGAAACACTGGCTGCTAATACTTAATTAATAGTTGATAGATAGACTTGGACAAATTCAAACAAAACTGCGCATCTTGTTAATTAATTAAAGGAAAAGTACAATAAGAATTACTGTAAAACTAGGAAAAGTAAAAGTAAGATTTGCCGTTTACAATCACAACACCAGTCAAATTTCATGGACCACAAATCCATCGCAAGAAGCATCAACTGATACTTAACAGAGTCTTTCAGCTTTTCTTCGAAACTGTACCTGATTAGTCAATCAGCGGCATTGTCTGCAAACAATAACTTTGACAAAAACATTATACATACACGTTATCTGTCAACTTTTACATAACTGACGAAGTTTAACCTGCAAATTTAAACAAAAAGTAAGTAAAACTAGTTTTAGCCAAACTTATTTATCATCTTAAAAGTATATTCTCCTTCCAATGATTTTGCCAGAAAATTAGCGGCTTATTAGATATTGTGCATGTCTACATCGTATTTATATTTTTATTTCTAAATCAATTTTCAAAAATATGGAGTTTTTACTACTGACTATCTCTTTACTAGTAACATACAAAATAAAAATAATTTAATATTTTCTATCCACCTTTTAACTCAACAGGAAATTAAGTTTGCATCAAGTTTATTACCATTGCAGTGCTGACTAACTGGGAAAGCTGATAAGCTGATTCGAGAAGTATAATGATAAACTGTTTATATCATATGTTACTCAGCATGATTTTGTTACAAAAACAGAAGTAGAAACACGATTGAAAATTCATAGGTTCACGCTACAACCATGGACATCTGGGAAGTGATTGGAAGGCCGTTATTTTCTTTAATTCCCATTAATCATATAGAAGTCGATGTTCTGTCTACACAACAACCTATCATTCATGACAAATCTGTACTGTTAGAAGACGACACAGGACCACCATTGACACAGCCACTGTTAACATTCCGGTAAAAGAAATTCCCACTCCAATCTGAAAATTGATTCAATTATACAGAACGTTCATTAACCGTTCAAAACAATTTAACGTACGAATATGTCTAATATCCTTGTCAAAGCTTTCTTCTCCAGTTAAAATTGGTGGCCGAGTTATAACCCCCACTCCAACAATACTGAGCAGTGCTGCAAACACAGAAAAGATTCCACATGGCTCTCCGAGAAACACGTGGGCAAC
>VYYJ01003956.1:0-14829 GCA_021029165.1 Cyphoderus albinus
ATGATTGACGAGTCGACTGGCTTTAATAAAGTCTAGCAGAGTAGTTAAATAATCCTAAATAAACAGAAAACATTGACAGTTTATTCTAAAACTGTACTTTCTGCTTTCACTTTCAATTCAGTCATATTTCAGTGATGTATGTCTCCATTGTGCAAATATTGGCAGGAATAACAGATTCGAGTGAAGGAGTGAGTGAGAGAGACAGAAAATCTAAAAAATGGCACATTCAGCAAAATCGAAAATTCTTGTCAAGTCAGTTGGGCTTATCGTGATCGTCAACCTGTGTGCTCGAAGCAGATAAAGGGTTGCGTATCTACCTCCACCGAAAAGTGGAAACACCTTCCACGCCTAAATATATTGCGAAATCAACTATTTTCCCCGATATTTTTACTTTACTCGATGGATGCAATGCTTTGAAATGCGATGTTACATAAAATAGAATCGAGTGTTAAAATCGACATACTAGGAAGAAGAAAAATCGAAAAAAAAATCGGTGTACTGTGATATGATGTGATGTGAGTGACTCAACTCAACTCCAAATGTGAGAGTACGTCCTCATAACTTTATGGGCTATTACACAAGTCTTCTTGAACCTTTTACTTTACACATTTCTATATTCCATCACATTTCACACGCATGCATGCCTACATCCTTCTCCTTGACTGGAGTGAAGGATTTTTTTTACTTTTTACTTTGAGAATCCCGGCGTCATCGCACTATGGAATAACATAAGCACACCTATTTTCTTTTGTATAAAAATGATGATGTACATCAAAAAGCTATCGCATCACATCACGTGTACGTAACGGAAAAAAGGCAAAAAGGGTAAAGTAAAAACCCTCACATCATCGCATCACATCGCATATTTTAATGTTTTGAAAGAAATGGTAAGCAGTTTTCTCTCTGCATTGCAATGCTTGCATCTAAATATTCCATCTCTTTATGTATTACCAGCCATCCACGAAAATACATCAAAGATTTTGATCTCTTCAATTTTGCTCAAGAAGATTTGATCAGAAATAAAACAATCTGTAGTTTTGATAACAAAAAGCTTCACAAAACAGAGTAGGTATTATGTAGTACTACATCTATTAAAATTGTGAACACTTTTTTTTGAGTAAACAGAGAAATACTTTTGTAGGTAGTTTACTTACAAATCTCGTTCTTATTTTACTTTCTAGTGAAAAGTGGCCTTTGTGAAATGTTCTTTTGTCTATAGACACTCCACTCAAAGCAGAATGTAGTTTTTCAGATCATTTTTGTTAAATCAAAAAATCGCAGCGTCGTCAGAAAAAATCTCAGTTTAGTTCAGATCAAGAGCAAGAGTTTTATGTTTGCAAACGAGGAGCCTAGAGCCAAGTCGGGTGGGCCAATCCATTTGCATTGATTATCATTATGTACAAACAGGACTTTCAGGGCTTTTGGCTCTTTTTTTTTACAAGAATACAATATTCCAATTGCCTTGTTAAAGCTGCTCACCTTAATATTGTAATATGGCCAGTGGCCACGAAAGGAAATTGTTATGTTGCAGTGTAAAACGAGCGCAATTCTCACGTCAGTGTGTATGGTAAACATAACCACTCCTAATAAATAAACTTGAAATCTACATTTTACATAGCACACAGTCATCCACAAAATAATAGTAATAAAACGTCCACATACTTCATTATTTGATTTTTTTCTAAACGCTTCGATTACTACTTTATTTTACTCACACATCTGCTATATCGTTGCACTGGAGGCTAAAATTCTGCAAATGAAGGAAACTGGAGATGACGATGAAATCGAAGATGAGAATTGAACAGAACAAATAAATAAGGTTGAGCAATAAAACCATCTTTTTTGCGTCTTGTCCATCCCTGACAAAGAAAAATGCAAAGCTCTGCGAAACCTGAATAAATAATAATAATCGTAATAATAAAAATATGCGTTCATCACACTGTTTGAATTCAAAAGAAAACAGATCATATTTAGAGACATGTCGGCGATGATGGACCTCCAAAAAGATTGGGCTGAGCGAGCTTGAGCCCTGAAAAGCTGAACTTCACTTTTTAGCCGTCGGCTTCAATCCAATAATTCATACATGAAGTGTTGTACAATTTTTTGTTTAGTCATCGTTTTTTTACTAAAAAGAGAAAAGAAAAGTGGTAACGATCAAATTGCCACTATTGCTATTCTACAGTCAGGCCACAACTTACAGGCAAAAGTGTTTCCATGCACGTTCGCCTTACTTTACAATCTCCCTGCCTCCATGCCCATGCAACTTAAAATATCTAAACCTCAGATCTAAAAAAGGACGAACCCCCACCTCCACCAGCACCACCATTACTTACTTCAAGTGAAATGTTGAAGGTTGTGTATGTAGGAAAAGAATGAATGAACCAGTTTGACTTATCTTTTCGCAATCTATTTTTTTCTCTCTGAAACATGTCAATAAATTCAATATTTGTTTCGTCAGATTGCACAGCACGTAAAATGTGTCGAGTAAGGGGAAAATTTTAACTATGACTTTGCTTTCCAACATTGTACAAGTTTGAACGTCTGTAAAATAAAATATAACAAAATAAAGTAAACTAGACAATTTTTTTTCTAACAACAGCAAAATTTTGTTGTTGGGATGTGACTGGTGGATGAAAGTCTGCATTAGGTGTTTATCGTCACTTTTTCAACGCATGGCATAATCAAATCAAGCTTTTAAAAAAGTTGAGAAACTGCTGAAAAAAGTTAACTGTGCGCGTTGGTGCGGGATGTTACATTATAATAATCTACATACCTAATAATGTGTAAATGTGCCATTTTATCTTAAGCACTAAAGTAAACACGGAATTCATAAAGCTTTCAAACGCACCAATTATGCATCATTAAGAAAGAAAATTTGGACGGAGAAAAAGAAGTTGGCGCAATCACCGAGATCAAAGATTACTATGCTTCGTTATCTTACGGTCATGGATGTTATTATTATGATATTGGACTCGGTTCAACACAACAGCAATAAAATGCTTTTTAATACGATCGATCCACTTGATCATAATCATGAATTTAAGAAGAGTCTCATCCCTGGCCTGAATTTTCAAACGAACGCTTTTTCAAACTAACATAATATTTGATTATCATTGAGCAACGGTCGGTTGGTTGCGTTGTTAGAACCTAATATTTGAAGAACGGTGAAACGGAACGCTCATGCAATAAAGTCATGAGTTGCAGGTAGGTATCATATTGAATACGGGTGAAATAATAGTGGCGCGATAATTACAATCTCCTCGGGGATGTGAAAATGACGAGTTTGTTGGAGTGGTGTGAGTGAATTGACGTGACATGTACTAATATGGATGTTGCCAATTATACGCACTGTTTGAGATATCGGCCACCTCACACATAAACCGAACATGAGACCGGATCCGCTCGACTGCTTCATTATTGCAAATATTGCAATATCTATAATACATACGTAATAAAATTTTCACTAATGATTGAGACAAGTATTATGAATGTATTTATTTTTGTGTGTGTTATGATGAAGTTGAGAAGATGTCAATGAAATGAAATCAGAATATTATGTTACACGGTTTTGTTTTGATTAGTTTTAAGATGGGGATGGGTTGAAAATGATATGAGTAGAAACCGCTTGGTCTACTTCTTGATTTGGAAAAGGTAGAATAAACAAATTACTCAAGTGTGATGTGCACTATGGAGAGCTTTGCATAGATCGTTTCGTTCATGAGTCAAATTAATGAAGCGTGGACTCACTTCAGTGAGAGAAATTGAACTGTGACAATTATACAATTGTTACTGTTTTACCGTTTTGTTCTATTACCAGTATATTATATAGATATTGCATTACTTTCATCACACCAAAACTACCAATAACAACAAGCCAGCTTGTAACATCTTGATTTGTCTTCCAAGCGTCGAATATCTTATGTAGCTTCTATGTGGCATTGAAATTAAACTGCCGTAATTTTGAAATAATAAATATAATTAATGATACAGGGTGATATTCCTTAAAGTGTACAATACTGCTTTGTACTTTCTTTTTTGCTATGGCACAACACTGAAAGTATATTACCTTAAATTCATAATAACACCAAGATGGCAGCGCGCTACAGCGCAGCCGTTTTTATGTATTAGGTAAAGTTTACATTTAGTGTAAACATGTATTTATTATTACATTCTGACTTTATTGTACAAATTGATTTTTTCGTAATACCATAAATATTCATAAAACTTTCAACAGTCAATTCTAGTAAACAATTATCTTACCTTAATTTTAATAATATCTCTGTTTCCGAAATATCTATGGCGTTAAACCAACCAAAATTTTTTTTGTTATTTACTAATTATCTTTGCCATTTTTAATCTCGTAGCATGATATACAGTCGAACTAGGTAATTAAATAATGTTTCACTATTATGCTATTTTTATGAAATTAACTGTCTCGCTTCGCAAATTATCGGGTCATTAACTGCAATGCATTTCAATTGCAATGCAATACTGTAGAAGACAGAGTCGGTTATTTATCAATTTTCAATAAAGACTTCTAAACAGCAGTTTTCCATTCTTTTAAAGGACCATTATTTTATTAGCTTTTTGAATCCATTATTCCATTGCCCATCAAAATATTAAATCATTTGCGGGCTACGAACAATAAAACGATTTGAAATGAACAAGCATCATTTTACATTTCAAGTTAGTTATTACCTCACCTCAGCTTAATATTCCTTTCAGTCATACCCATCTGCTGTGTCATCTTCATTTGATTGAAGTGAACACAAAGTGAACACCGTGGCACCGTCTCAAACCGAATAGTGATATGATTAACGTCTCCGTATTCACATTTAATGTTTCACACCATCATCGCAACAGCAGCAGCATGGCAGTAGCACTTTAAAGGTAAAAACTGTAAGTTTATTTCACTCGTCAAAAATTTACTGACTTTTTTTGTGGTCACCTGGCCTAGCTGATTGCTGCTAGGTGTTAACTAACTAAACGATACATTGATTAAGATAAAATATGTTTTCTGCACGCAAAGGCTTATACAATTCATTTCCAAATTCAATTAATTCCAAAATAAAAAGTCTAGACTCTAGACTATATCCTGATAAACCAAAAGGAAATTGGGAAAAATGCAAAATGTTTATTCTAACAAACATTTTGTGGCCAATATCCAAATAGATACGTATCTCCATTTCTCAACTCCCTCGAGACTTCACAATCTTTGCAAGGTATTTAGAAGTGAGTAATATCAGAATTACTGTGATCCATCAGTCTCAGGGGAGAATCCCATTCTGTCGTTCCATATGAGACCAAATAGAAACTAACGAATTGCTCACCTTCAAATAGAGTCACTTCGGCTGGCTTCGTTGGTCCGAACTGTCCACTTTAGCCTAGTATCATCTCCTATCCACATCTCAACTCTTCTTATTCTATCGCTACTGCAATCAGCAATTTTAGGGGAGTCTCGGACCATTATCTGGCATTATCATTATTGCTAATAATAATTATCTCATTCCATTGGGAGCAACATTAATGCGAGCGATGTGAAGAAGTTCAAGTGGGAGAATTCTTTACACCATTGTCTTTTCGAGTGGCCCTTTTCATTGGCTCTTCGAATGGAGATTGAACAAAACCTCATTTATTATAATTATCTTGTACGAACATCTCTGAATCTACTCTAAGTAACCATCATCATCGTTCGGAAAAGATCGATTCAAGCACAGTGTAGATAAGTGAAACACGCAACAGTTTAATTATGCTCCATTTTATATCCAATCCCTGATTCTTACGCAACAGATGTAAAAGCGAGGATTGAAGCAGTTTAGAGAACAGGGACTGGAAGTTTTCTAAAACCGTAATATAAAAACCACCATAAACACTGGACGATCTTTTAAATTAAACCTTTTGAATACCATTAAAAAAGTCCAAACGGCTCCAAGGTTAACCAAAATCATTATAACTGACCGTTAAAATATTGAAGCCATAATTATTATTGCAATGCAGTAGAAATCAATTGCTCGCTTGATTTCCTTGTAATAATGAGACACAGTGTAGATAAGTGAAACACGCAACAGTTTAATTATGCTCCATTTTATATCCAATCCCTGATTCTTACGCAACAGATACAAACGCGAGAATGGTAGCAGTTTAGAGAGCAGGGAAGTTTTCTAAAACCGTAATACAATCAGGACACAAAAAAGAAAAAGTGTAATCTTTCACGAATTGAATCATTGAATACCATTAAAAAAATTCAAACGGTTCCAAGGTTAACCTAAATCATTATAACTGGCCGTTAAAATATTGAAGCCATAATTATTATTGCAATGCAGTAGAAATCAATTGCTCGCTTGATTTCCTTGTAATAATGAGTAATGAGCAGACAAAAAGGGTTACGTTAGCATTCCTCGATGATGCCAGAATATGCACGTGGAGTCAGTCGGAAGAGAAATTTGATTGCTCAAACTACTTTTTTAAACTTTTTCTTCGTGACGGGAATCAGTTGTTTTTGATTCAGTGCGATGCGATGGGATCCTGTGTATTTACAGGTGAAATCGAACTACTGACCTAGTAATCAATATGATACGAAACAGTGGAACAAGTTGAAGTCTTCCATTTCATTATACAGTTCGAGTAAAATTGAAAGGGCTCATATTGGAAAATCTAGGTACTAAAGTTGATCGGAAGCGCCCTGCGATGTGCAGTAGTTAAATAGGAATTAAAAAGGGTAATATAAGGCGAGACTAGATGATTCCAAATGCAATACAGTTTGCTTTGTAAGGGATGAACGGACTTGGATGAATGTATTAAACAGTAGTTATTATAATGACGATGATAATAGTTATTTGATGGTAGTTCCTTCCTAATAATGATTCTCGTCAATGATAATAGTTGGGTAGATGTCTTTAATCGCATGAAATCATAACAGCTCTTCTACAATTCCCTTTGGAACTTGTACTTTGCATGTAACCTGTGAATACGAGAGCCAAAAGCTATTGTAGAACAGCAATCCCAGAAGGAATAAAATTATAGGGGTAAATGAAAACTACGATCGAGATTCCCTCCATTCATACCGTTTAACCCCTCTTAAACCATTTTCATTTTCTCTTCTAATTTTAGCTTGAACAACAAACTTATAAAGTTATATTTTATAGTCGTGATCCCCCTAATTACAACTGCAATTATTCATGCTAACTATTATTAGTGGAGAGCGGACCCGGTATTTTCCTGCTCCTACAAATCTGCTACTATATTTCTCCTACTTTAACGATACAGCGAAGCGTCCAAATACCAGTGTTTACCTTTTTACGAGCGATTTTACGACGACTATTCATAACAAGAAGGACAATCAAAAAAGTCATCTTTTTTAAGAAAAAAAACGTTCTTTTTTATTCTCGGCCAGCTACCTGACTACGACTACCTGAATGAGTGAAAATAATGACTATTTTTACTTAAAATATTTTTTTCTTCAAAAAATCTATTCTTATTATTATTATTATCCTGTCTAATTTTCATGAGTAAATCTTTTTAAATTACACACATTGCCTAAGCTTCAAGTGTTCTCATCATGGGTCACCCAGTGAGACAGCGGGGTACTTTCACATCAAGCTTTGAATTCCGTTTATCTTTAACAGTAAAAGGGACGAACTCAGCTTGTTCTTATTCATGTAAGGAATTCATGTTTTTTTTCAAAAGATAAAATAAAAGATGTCCAGATTCGTATTTTTCTTCAGTTGGGGTAGGCAATCTGTAGCTCAGGTGGAAACTTCGCTTTCTCAATTCTCTCGCGATCATCATCGTCATCCTCTCTAAATACGGAGTAAGCAAGTTAACTACATATTTATTAACATAAAATCACCTGGGACCAACCTATCCGGGATTTAACCTGGGAAGTAAGAAACCGTAAAAATTTAAATTGTACCAGATATAAATACGTGATGTGATATTACGCGATATGCAACGAAACGTGCAACAAGAGAGCAGCAGCGTAGCGTGTAGCATAACACAAAATAACAGAAATTTTCTTTCTAGTACGTGCTTGACTCTAAACGTCGTTCCGTTCTGTTTTCCTAGTGAGATTTTCTTTCTTAGAAAAATGAATGTTATTTTATATTGTTACAAAGAAGGATGAACAAAAGGGTAGATGGGGAAGAGGGATGGGACGGAAATTGAAATAATAAGAAGTCCTCTTAAATGCACTCCATAAAAAGTGTAAAGAGAGAGAGAGAGAAGAAACATCTCTCTTCTTCCTTTTTCACTTCACGCTTACTACCAAAAAGGAACGAGCTTCTGCTAGGAACGGAACGGAGTGACAGTGCTTGGCATGGAGAGCCTTTTAGCACTTAAGTGCACTCAAGGGGTTTGATTGTCCAAAATAGTTAACGTTCGTTCTTCTAGAGGAGAGTAAGCAAAGCAAAGCAATTTCTGTAAAGATCTGAATAAATATCCACATCCACCTTACTCATTTCCTCACTTCTGCGCCATAACGTAATATAATAATAATGAAACATGATACAAAGAAAATAAAAGATGCTTCGTTCCGCAGTCTTACAGAGTAAATAACATTATTTCCTTGTATTGCATTCAATTTCATTTCATATATTTGTATGTGGAAAAATATTGAAAACCTGTAAATAAATATGAATATGCACCTTCCCAGACTCGGATCAAATGGAATATAAAAATATGGACAAAAATATATTTCTAAGTTTGGAAATACTAAGAGCTTATCTCTCTCTGTTTTATGCTTCTTATGTTATAACATCTGAAAAACAATGGGAATCTCAACGATAGGAGCGATCTCGATCTCAACAAGTGTTTTCCTCTTACACAGATACTTAACTTAAGTAACTCCTTTCGTTTTTCAACTCTGCCTCTTCTCTTACGCACAATGCAACGCGACTCTTCTTTCTCTTTCTGTTTCCGAAGAGAAGTACCTTCTTACATCTAACATTTTACATTTAAGCTGAAATGCTTTGATTTTGCCTCTACGTCTCGTAAACAACTGGAAAATGCGCTTAATGTGGATGAGAAACTTGAACGTCAACCGATTTTTTGCATGTGAAATTGAGCAAAGTTTTAGTAAAGATATAATTTCTTCCTATAATAGATATACATAACATAAGAAAAAATATTAAACCATGTACATATACATTGTCTTGTTTTTAAGTGATTGAGCAAGTGTTTCTCTAAATACACTTAAAATGCGTTTTTCAATTTAATTCAAACAGTAAACACTTTGTAATGTTTTTCAGCTAAAAGTACTCACCTGACTGACGAACTCAAGACAGCAGCTCCCAGAGCTAGAGCCGGATCTGTAGTTCAAGATATGAATCCATGAATCCATCAAGCAGCCTTGAGATCCAGACGATGACGGCCACGACTGGACAAACGTACTCATTCAACCCTTACTCTCATGACTCATGAATGGTGTTTTTAAGTAAAGTCGTGCTTACTTTTTCCCTACATTACATAACTTGGAGTTAGTTGATTGTTTAGGGAACAGAATTGAACCCTTTCCCATTATGAAATTAACAAAAAAGGTGCTGAGTGGTTATTTTGTCTCTTCTCTCTTCAAGTGTGTTTTCTAAACATCTTTAACCGAAGGAGTAAAAGCAGACATCAAAAAATTCACCTTAATAAAATTTCACCGTCACGTACAGACTTCTCACGTACAAACTCCACCGAGAAGAAAAAATACGTAACAGTACGAAAAGAAGCAATCAGGTTAGTACCGGACATTATTCAATCATGTTACGTATGTGTGCACGGACGTACGTGTACATATGTAATAATCTGCACTGCACCCATTGACCGGTACCAGGCATTACATCCAAACACTAAAACCTAAAAGACTCTGGCCTCTGGTTGAGGTCGTTCTCAAGAGAAAGAAACAAAACGGATGAAATGAAAAACAAAAGAAAAGAAAACAATGTTTCGTTGATTACGATTATATTGCATTACAAGCACGACAAATGAAACTCATTGGAAATATATTTTGAAACAAACGAACAAAACATCAGAGCAGTTGGCATCGCCTAACCCACATAAATTTGAAAAGTGAAAAAATTTTAAGTTTGAAAAGAAGTAAAAAGCTTTTAGAAAAATCAGGAACGCCTTGCTTCATTCTTACTTTGCTATCCCCATGAAATATCCTCTCTGGGGGGTGCAAAACGGATTTATTGACCTTTTTCTTGCGCAATGTCCAAAAAATTTGATGAGGTTTTCTGGAAGACACTTATGAACTACTCTAGCTCAGGTAAAGAAAGGCGAGTTTTTTCTCCTCTGGTGAAGTGATGCGATGCGACGTGACGTGCCGTAATGTAAGTAAACTCTGCTTACTTAACTTGTGCCCGTATTTTATTTTATTACAGAACAAGAAGTCCAGCAAACAGAGAAAACTAAAAAATGAAGTTTTTTTTTCTATTTTATAAAAAACGTCCTGTGGAGCACCACTCAGAATGAAATTTTAAATGCGAGTTTTCACGATGATGTACCTATACACATTATAAGCCCAAAATGCACTTTATAAATATAAAAAGATTTTTTCTTAGAAGGAGGAAGGGAACATTCATTGTTGATATGATGAATCTCGAGGAGGACAAGAGATGATGTAGTGAAGAATTGAAGTGAAGATATTACCTACAAACAAGGTACTTGGATCAAGCAGGGGAAACAATGAATTGTTGGTTCACTCACTCAACTTGCTGAGCTGAGACTCAGACTCGGCACTCTGGGAATTCGGTTCTCCATAGACCGACTGGACTGATGTATGTACGTACAGCCAAGCCAAACAAGCACAGCTACCAGCCACCAGCCAGAATATTTTTCCTTACCCTCTCTCGCCTAGTAGACAAAAAAGCTGTTGAGAAGTTAACTTGCCGGTCACTTTACTTTTCTCATCGAAATAAAAAAGATGCATCAAGGAAGAGTGTTGAGTAATAAGTTTATAATACGAGATAAAGTGAGTAATCGTTATTATATAACTTTTGCCCTAAATTATGCAATGGAGTAGTGGAGAATTGCATTGCTTTAGATTAATAATGCTTGGTGGAAAAAAACTTCGAACTCATTGCTTCGTCATCTTATCATCATCATTTTCTTGATTTTCATCATCGCATCATCTTATTGATATCAGAAGTGAATTAAATGCAGCATAATAATTTTCCCCAGATTTGTTGGTGATGACGGCTAGCCACTTTAAAATGCGCATACATTCTTAATACTTTCAAACTTTATTATTGTTATCCATGAAAATTAAATGAAATGTGTAACACCCAGCAGAGAGAGACCCAAATTCAAGCATTTTAAGTGCTATGTATTATATAGTGTTTCATATACAGAATAAAATCCACTTTTCTCTTAAACATAAACACCTTCTTGGTCATGGTCATTCCACCTTCAATTCCAATCTAATTTGATTCTGATTGCTCATTTTCCCCCACATCAGAATCATCTAATTTTATAATTTATTTTGTTAGGCGTAAACAAAGTACTAAAAATTGTAACTAAAAAAGTAATGATTTTGTTTCTTGTTTTAAAAAGTACGTTAAAATAAAATGTACTACATGCAAACAAATACTCAACTTTGCTTATTCCACATTTACAATGAAATATACATATCAAAGAGCAGCATCCATCTACACAAACGTTTGAACTTTTGTTAACATAAAATCTACTAAGTGGCACCATCTACCATCAAAACTAACATTTTGCCTAATCTTCAAACTTACAAAAAATACTCGAAAAAATGACCTTGCATTGAATGCATTGTTATGATCGTTTTTTGAATCTTAGTAACTGTTATTCGTGAGATTGTTCGCATTGTTTTCTTTGTTCCACTGGATTGCAATTGTTGCATTTACATATGATACTGTATTGCATGGGATGAAATGCAAACGATTGAATTGAACGGAAAAATTGAACCTAATGTCCGGCCTATCTTAGCTTCAGGTTCATCTCAAATAAATGTTGAGATCAGATACTATCTCTGGGGAAGTCCTTTTTAAGGGATGCTGGACCCCTGCGATGAAAAATAAATGAAGGAAAGGAATTACTTGCAATGTTTATTAGAATTTTAAAAGATTTTCGTAGCAGGAAACTTGAGCAAAGTTCGTTTATTTTATTTCATTTTTAAACTAAAATGGTTATGTAAGTATTTTTAAAGTTTTGTTTCATTTAATTGCTTTGTTCGTAGTTTTTGTGAATTTCGATACTTTGAGCAGATACGTCTATGAAATTAAATAATCTGATTTATCTAGGCATTATACTGCATCGAGGACTTTTATACGATTGCTGAAATGACCCATCATGTTTATTTCTATAACCAGTTACAATTTGAATACATTTCTGTTTACGAATAATCTTGTCAACAAAAGTACTCGATACAAGTTGAAGCATTTCCAAAGGCGTCAAAAAGAATTCGGTGAATTACCTTTCAGCTAGAATTTGTGACAGATTTGGAGCTTTTCCTTACGTCATGCGAATAATTTACTATTTTCTACGCAGTTAGCTCATTTAGTCGGTTAAACTTGACATTTAATAAGGGGACACACAAACACCTTGCCAAGTGCAAAGAATCAAGTTCATTCGCTTAAATAACTCCTCTCCATCTACATCTCCGTCACACTCAAGTGACTTCACTTTTTCAGGTTTGTAGTCCTCTTGCCTGTTTCCTTGCTCAAGGTATTTTTTGTGCCAGTGCATGAAATGGAAGTGGAAGCGTTTAATGAGGTCTAATGAGAAATAGAAATAAAAGACGTCGGAGCCTTGGCTGGCAAGAGAAATTACCACAGCCTCTCTAATATTTTTTCTCTAAATTGAGTGCCAGGCTTGTTTTTACTCTTCGTAACGAATTTACGCACAAGCTTACTTCACATTTGGAACCGTATTTTTGTAAAGTCACTCTAAACTTGTATTTCACTGTATTACTGCTGAACGCCTAACTTATCATTTATAAGTGAAGTGAAGAAACTATGAAATGTGTTTTTTCTAGGTGATAATGGTGGCGGTGACGATGGTGGTGGTGAAGTTGAGGATGATGTGGATATGATAGAGAAATGATGTAGTAAATAATAATATAATCTATGGTGCTGAAACCATGTTACAGAGGACCAAATTAAAAATGTTTAGTGAAGGTTTTTTACTGAAGAACAATCCATATTTTCTCGTTTAACATAATATGCTTCGTTCATATGCTGTATTATTAGAGAAGAATTGTATGTAATAAAGATAATGTTATTTTTTTTAGCGAAATGCACAAATTAAAACAAAAATATTCTGAAATTATTCAAATATTCAAAAAAAACATCGTCCAAAACCCACCAAATAATATCTGTCAAGGATGGAAAAGGCTATATGAAATCAAAATATTCTCGTTTGTTAGTTTGTTTAATCTAGACACCACTATAGCAAATATTTGTCGTAATACTATATTAATCCATAGAGATCAAATGGAGCAAAAAAGATCGACATATCTTAAGATTCGGAATTAAAAATTCAATCTTGTTACTACCTACATAAAAAATAAACTTTGCCATTGCATTACATTAATTATACAATGAATTCAGAATTTTTACAAACTATTACGTACTATCATGGTCAAACAATTTCCGGGATTACTTTTCTCATACTGCACTGCACTGTATTAATATGCAAAATGCTGTTCTCGTCAACTTTTGCTTAGATTTGCCATCTCTAATATCAATATTAGGGCAAGCATTAACAAAGTTTAAAACAGATGTATTACAGAAAACATATTGATGCTGATGAATTATGAAGTGCTTCGAAGAATAAATAATACCATGTCGGCTGAAATATTTTAAGTGTGGAAATATTTTAAAGAGGGTGTGTATTTTTATTTTTCTGACCATGCTTACATCTAAATATTTTATTTACCTGGTGAAATTTGGGTGGATTCGGAAATTTGAGCGTGTGTTACGTTTTGGTGAGATCTCATATCTCTGATATCAAGTTCAGCTTACTTTGGTCTAGTTTAACAAAACCCTATCTCAGGTTTAGAATAATTTGGTAATAAAATACAACCAAACTCGAACTGAAAAAATATCTCAGATTTCAAGGGAAAAATTGGCTGTTGAGAATGAGAAAGTTCAAATTGCTCGGTTTGCTCTGAATTTTGAGTTTGACAAGACAAATGATGGGAGTTGAGCTGATTGTGAGTTGGCTGGGGTGTAATTGAAACCAAAGAGAAACAGACACACACATCGAATGGATTCTGATGATATGTGATACAACCAAGCAAAGTCTTTACCTTACAATAAAGGTTGTCATTTGCGGTGAACATGCATAAACAGGAATGATTCAGCAGCAATTTAAGATAATGAACTTCTACATCTTTACCTTTTGTTTATTTATTGAGTGATCGATTTTTAACAAAAAGACTCCATTTTTCTACTTGAAAACTTTATACGGCAGACGAGGTCAAACTTTAGAGGAAGGTTTCCATTTCTGTGAAATTCTATAATTTTTGCTGATATTTTTCATCAAAAAGTCTACAATTCTGTTGTTACAAAAATCAAAACCGTCTAAACATATACCTGTGTTTTCATCATATGTTGCCTGACACATATTTTAACTAAACGGTTTTGATATTAGACAATTAACATTTTAGTAAAATACAAAAACTTCTTTCATTCAAATCCAAAATGACAACTGTAATCTTCGCCCTGAACTTAAATACTTAATACTCACTTATTGCAGTGTAATGTTAAATGAAGAATGTGGAAAATTTCCCAAATCATAGACTCACAGGATAGTAATGTGATAATAACACTAAATTAAATCCAATTTATTCAAGTAAGTAAGTGGTAATAATAGCTA
>VYYJ01003957.1:0-14828 GCA_021029165.1 Cyphoderus albinus
ACACACACACACACGTGTGCAATATACTGATTCTGAACAACATGATGACGAGAACGACGACGATGATGATGATGATAACGATAGGAGGATGAAAGTATATTTAGGAAAGAAAATACGCCGGTGGTGGTAACGCGTAACGCTTTACACTCGTTGCAAAATGAACTTTCAGTTTTTATTACCTTTTTTGTATATATTATGTATCCTCAACCTATCCTCTGCTTTCACTCTGCTGCTTTATAGTAGCACTCGTGTGAGACTGTAATAAAGCTACAAAAAAATGCATAAGCACACAATAAGCGAAATAAGGCAGTTTCAATGTAATCATGTTTGTATACACCATCAATACCGTTGTGTGTTCTCTCTCTCTCTTTTTATGTGCTTTCGTGAGAGAGAGAGAGAAAACGAGAACGAGAGGAATCGACTTAAGGAGACTACAACAATATTGTTTGGGGCGTCTTTATAGCAGCATTGCTAACTCAGCAATAGCAGCAGCAGCAGTGGCACTCACTCAGTCGTCAATTCGTTTGTTCTAATCCCGGAGCCCACTACTACACACAAACATATATATGTGTATTAAATGAGATTATGAGTCTGGAAAACGAGAAAGGAGAGAGAGAGAATTGCTTTAACAGAAGTACGTATTGTTCTGCTCCAGAATAAAAAAATAATATGGATTGACTAGATAGATATACAATATACCACTACTGCACCATTTCCACTTTCTCCGTATAAATGATAATAGTATATATACGTAGTAGTGGTGGCTACCTTGGAATTTTTGGAATAATATAGCGAGAGAGAGGCATGCATTGGAATGGAAGACGATGTGTGTGTAACATCATTGGTTAGACAGTGCGATGAATAATTTTTTCAAACATCATCAACTAGAGAGAGAGAGAAACATGGAGGATTTTGCTTCTTTGTTCAGCTTAGCTTTTCATACTGGAGTAACCTAAGATTGGTTTTGTGTGTGTGTGTGTATTGTGCGGAAGTGGAGAAGAATCCGCTTTCAAACCAACAAGGAATCTTTTTGTTGATCATCCATAGGCTTACTCGGATTACTCTGAAGAATGCGTCCTCTTCTGTTCGTAATACAATTCGCAGAAAAGAGAGTCCCTTATTTCAGCAACCCATAAAAAGGATTATAAAAATTTGAGAAGAGTACCACCAAAAAGTATTGCAACAGCAGCAGAAGCAAACGCATTCACATCTATATATTTTGTTCTTTTTCTCAGAGTCTCTCAGGTGCTTATTAACTTTGCATTATTATGCCAGATGCTCGCGCGCTCTGTCTTCTCTTACTATTTGGGAAAATGTAACACAGATTGTTACAAAAAAGAAACGCTTTCAGAAATGACAAAACACACCATTATAATGCATAAATCGAGAAAAAAGGTAAACAGGCTTATTTTTTTGTGTGAACTTTTCCTAATAATTTCCTTTCTAAAAGCGTCATTTTATTCTCTGTCGCAGCGTAGCTAGAGAGAATTTGTAAAGATTTTTTAAATTCTTTTTTTGTGTGTCGGGCTGTGTGCCTGCTTGCACCGGGATGAGGCTCACGAAGACACTACATTTCAACACTATGGATTTATAATTCATTTCAAAAGGTACATATATATACTGCTTTATAAATGACTGCTGCTGTAAAACGTGTGTCCCGGTGAAAGGATTGGTTTTCCCCAGCGGAACTCAATAAAAGCCTTTTTATCCGCCCGAACGACTACGACGTAACGAGTTTGGCCCACACAACAATATGTGAAAATTGATGAATGCGAGCAGTGTTTTAAATCGACAATCCATTAATCTGCTGCTGCTGCTATACTCTACCACTAGTATATAGAGAACCGGGCAAAAGCAATAAAACGCGAAAGTCAGAAATTGTGTGTGTGTTGGTGTTCCATATGAACTTGGTATCCAAAATCCTCTCCATGAAGGAGGATTTTTTTATTATGTATTAGTTTGGTAGGCAGGAACAGGATTACAAAATACCATGTTATGAATAATTGCACCTGATAGACCGATTTTTTTTTTGGCTCCGGACGCCATACTGCACTAGATTCTCGCTGGTATTTATATGTGGATTCATGAAGACATTTTATTGGCGTAGTTGCATCCAACATTCATCACACAACTTTTTGGCTTCAATTCTTCTCGGGACTATAGCCTTTGTGCACACAGACACAATCCTCCTAAACTTTTTCCCTTAATATGGTACGAACACAATATCTGGAGAGAAAAATTGTGAACCAGGAGAGCTTATAAATAACGTTATATATAATAACTAACGGCTTGTGAGTAGCTTGTGGAATTACATATTATTTTATGTATACATTTTTTCTCTCGCTCGTTCGTTCGTTCCTTCTTGCTCTCCCTTAACGAAGAGAGATTTATTGACTTGTAAAAGGATTTATTTTTTTAGCGAGAAGCTTCTGTAGTAAAGCCACACCAGACACATTCCCGGTCACATTTCATCGTTCTCTCTCGTATTACTTTCAGGAAAAAAACAACCTTTATAGCATCTGCAAAACAGCAGCTCTAGCTATCGGGTATTCACACACGATACTTGGTATTATTATGGTATTTATCCCGTAGTAATACGTCGCTCCTTCATCGTCATCTTCTTTATTCTGTCATCCGCTTTTTTCCTCCTCCTTCCGCTTTTCATCATGAAGAAAGGAGAATTTTTTTGAAAGGAGCGAGAGGAACGAAAGTGTCGCGTTTTAGTAACAGAACTTTACGTTATTGACAGCAGCAGCAGAAGTAAGGCAATTCGGAA
Source organism: Cyphoderus albinus (assembly GCA_021029165.1). Classification (NCBI taxonomy): domain Eukaryota; kingdom Metazoa; phylum Arthropoda; class Collembola; order Entomobryomorpha; family Paronellidae; genus Cyphoderus; species Cyphoderus albinus. The sequence goes on from VYYJ01003957.1 coordinate 2,777, forward strand.
AGCTTCAAGATCGTTTCTGCCATAGCGTTAGCTGTTACTTTTAGTTTGATGCTAGTATTTCCCTTTTATTTCGCGCAAATAATAAAAAGGTTTTGGGTACTAGTAAAGCTGGCAGATGTCGAAATGACAAAGAGAAAGGAGGAAAATGAAAAGGTGTGTGTTCTGCTGGCAAACATCAATCCCACACCGTTTTCTATTTCATCATGAAACAAAATATCATAAAAGACATAAAAAAGTTTTTTTATATACATTTTTTGTGTGACGTAATTCAACACATTCTATTTCTCTTTTATGTATTTCCTGGATGATAATTCTCTCTCTCTCTCCTTTCATCACATCACATCACATTCTTATTGAAGTAGTACTAGAGAGAAGGAACGACATTTTCAACGATCACAATTTAAAGTGAGTGAGAGAGTGAGAGAGAGAACAAGAAATGGCACTCTTATTAATATTACTCAGGTTTAATCAAACAAAACACGATAAAACGGGACAAGTAAACTGTGAAATAAGCAAAAGGGAGAAAAAGTGAAACACACTCTCATCATGGATCAAGGGAATCGCTTTCCGCCTTCCTTCTCTCATCTTGCATAATAAAAATGTACTAGAAAATGTTATTAGTTTGGTACACAGAAAAGAGAGAGACTCTTCTTGGTGTCAACTTGTCCCAGATTTTGTGAAATTCGCGTAATTTAATTTATACCTTGCCTCTGTGTGTTCCAAGAAACATGGACGTGACGGGCTGCTTGCCTCTTCTGATGCTCCGATATATCGCTCCTGTTTTTCTCCCTTCGTGTCAACAAGGGCCACATTTACGCTGTTCACTACTGCGCTATATACAGTCATTACACACAGGTAGCTGCTGCAAAATTCCTCCATCTTTAGTCGCGGTGGTAGTGGTGGGTGATATATTATTGACGTGAACGGTGGAGGCAGCAGCAGCAGCGGAATCCTTTTCCTTCTGCTCTATGCAAATCATCACTTTTGAATAATGCATTTTCTAAGGGTTTTAAAATGAGAAACGTTGAATGTAGCGGTGTCAAATCTGGTATCACTGAGCATGTATCATCATCATCATCATCATCATGAAGATGCTTTTTTTCGTGTATATGCTAAATGTATTTTGTCTTATTATAAAACTCATGTCGTTTATTTTTTTATTTTTTTTGCAGATCCCGTAAGAACCATCCTGGTTCAGTCATCTATCTCGCGGATAACCCAACCGACATGAATAAGGTTAGTCACACACAGGTTTCTAGATACTACTCATCCAGATAAATTATGATATTCATAAAACATATATTAAACATTATGCCCGACCATGAAAGATAGATATTCTGTCCGATTGAGCCGGACGGGCACGTTAAATAAAGTCCTTGTGTAATCTCATTACTACTAAACTGCAAGTTGTGTTCTCCATTGTCACGTGCGTCGTCGTTGTGAGAGTGTGATGCATGCGAAAAGATTCATGCGCGTGTTGCCGCAACCGAGTTACTACTATTATAGAAGTTAACCAGAGGAATATAAAAGAAAACGACCGACACGTAGCAAGCAGGGGAAAAAAATTACCATGTTGCGGGATCGTGTCGTACTACAAATGTGATTTCGTGGGAAATTGTCCCTTTTCAGTTTTTAACTTGTTGATGTAGTAGAACGCGGGATTTTCCTCTTGAGTTTTTTTGTCAGTCATGCATTTGTTGAGAGAACGAGATAAAGTTGTTTGTGGCCAGCCTCACCACAAAGTATAATGACTTAATCCCGAAATCGTTCGAATCCGTTTGCTCCTCCGACTTGCTTGCTTGTTGATGATAATAATAAAAAAAGGTGAGTTAATTTGCACGAACGTCAGATTTGTCACGTCACGTTTGTGTGTTTGTGGAAATGTGTTTTCTTTTCTTCGCGTTCTTCGCTTCCACTTTCACCGATACAGAGATCAGAGAAAGAGAAATGAAATCTCTCTTCTTAAATCTCTTTGGATAGTGCTTTAGCGGACTCGAGGAGACCACACAAAATGGGAAAAAGAAAATGTGCTTCGTGTGGTTGTTAATAGAGTCGGATGAACTCAAAAGTTTTGTTTTGGTATTGCAACAAGAGGAGATATATGCTCTTTATTGACTCGAATATTAGATTTCTTCAGTGGAGTGGTGGTGGTGGAGGAAAGAGGAAACGCAGATCCATCATCAACTTTCATCGGGAGAGAGAAAATTTTTTTTTTTTAAGTTGAGAGACGGTTGAGGAGGCATGTCGGAGGAGCCACGGATCTTTCTCTTCTCTTAATCTAAAGTGATGATCGAGTTCGATACCGCTGCCAACAGGACGACGAAAACTCTCAAAAGTTGTTTCTAAAAGTTGGACGCAACAACACACAAGAGCGGAAATGATGGAATTTTAGGAGCTGTTACCTCTAAGGGCAACGAGATTACTCGATCCTGATGCTGCTGATGCGGCAGCGGTGAAGAAACATTACACAGCAGAGAGACCAAACTGTGAGAGAGTATAGTTTTTTTTAGCGTTGCACGACTGCGGTAAATTCCTGTCATCAAGAAATGAAAACCTATTAACGATGATGAGATTAATCAACATTCCCGGGTCTTTCCTGGCAGATGCTCTTTTTTGTTGGTGATGCTGAAAAGAGAAAATGGGCATTATATTTTACTGCCTGGGACCTCTGCGTTTCGTGCCTCTCTGCCTTTCTCTCTCTTGTTATTTTATAAGCGTGTATCTGGTGAGGAGAGCGAAGAGAGCGTCGTGCAATAATGAATAATATAAACTTTTTACCTCTCTCTTCTCTCTGTCTGAAATAAGAGAAGTGCATTAACAAGTTTTCTCTTTGATTGAATGTAGCAGCAGCAAGAGCTAGAGCAGCAGGAACAGAGATGATGAAGTATGGGTTCATTTAGTTCATTATAATCAATGATGATGGTGCACTGTTTTTGCTTCTTTTAGCAATTTGTGTGTCCATTAGGCCTCTGATGATGCTAGAGAAGTTGTAACCTTCAGTCGATTCACAGTAACAAGTTTTATAGTAGTAGTACTACACCAAAAAAGCTTATTGTAACGATACGCTTCACAACACCCGTTAAAAGACATTTGTTGTAACGGCTGTTGAGGTTCTCGGCATTTTTGGCTTCTCCAGAAATATTATTATTATTATATAAAAAAAGACGATGAGGACTGTGTGGACAAACGTACTACTACTCGATCATGCCAGCGAACCATAAAATACAAACACACGCACCACGTGAAAATGGAGCAGCAGCATATACGTTTCTCAACAAAAAAAGAGAAAGAGGGAAAAAATTGTTAACCCCAATTTTTTTCTATTGATCTTTGTTATAGTTTTTTTGATCCAAGTCTTGAACCGAAATGTTTATAGTGTCGAACACATGGACTTTATCAATTTTTATTTATTTATGTATTCCGTCCCCTTTTTGATGTTTTTCATCACAATGATTTTGTTGTTTTTGTTTGAACCGTCTATAGCTTCTGATAGGTTTCGATTCTGGTCAATTAGTCGTGTGGGACTTGAGGATGAGAGTAGCAGAGAACTCGTTACCAGTCTGCTGAGCCACTCCGATCCGTCTCGTGGCACTCGGACGGGAAGCAATTCATGTGCAGCCATACCGATGGATCACTTACCACATGGAACACGAGGGTACTCAACAAGCCTGTGGGTCATACGTATCCACATGGTAAGGTTTTTTAGTCCAGTTTTCCAGTTTCATCCTTTTTAGCTCGCTTTTTGCCACAAGAGAATAGAAAAACGCCCGCTTCACTGACTCTTCTTGTTATTGTTACGACACGATTATCAGCAATGTTTTGTTTATGATCTGTGAATTAAATAGTTTTCTGCCCTTTGTGTGTGTCGGATCTTTTTACGCTTTGTGCATATAATATTCATTCTGAACAACAGATGTTATGCTGCGCCTTTGATGTATAGAGTGAAAAGCTCTTCTATTCTGAGAGCTTTCATTTTCCCTCTCTTCTTGAAACGAAATTTCTTGAGCAGAAATCCATAAATTAATAAATTAATGCAAATAATGGAAGAACCATCGTAGGATGAATAAGGAAAATAAAAATAAACCAAAAAGATTGCATATACACGAATGTATTCAAGAAATACTACCGTTATTTACACAAATGTTCGACAACAATTTTCTTGTGAGAGAGAAAAAAGCATTTTGTACACAAGTGTGCTTTTCTCTTTGTTTGTCCAAAATAAAAAAGAATTCTTTCCATTTCAAATAAAGATTTTAATTTCTTCCATAAATTTGTTTTTTTCTCCATCTTTTGGTGTGTTCGCAGTCTATCTATATAAAATTGAGCTCACAGAAAACACAAGAGTTCTGATCAGTGATCGTTTTCATTTATTTTGCGAATCCCCTTAACGTCCTCGGACGGATCAATGAAGAAAGCCGTTAAAAAAGGAAATAAAAAGGATACACAATTGCAAACCGTTATTTACGACAAGAATAAAGTGGCAAGAAGAGGCAAATAATGTAGAAAAGTGAGAGAGCAAGAACTTTTTACTTCGCACTGACTGTTCAAGTTCTCTTTCGCGCAATAGTGGTGGAAACGAAATAAAACCACAAAAGAGAGAGAGCGAGAAAAGAGGATGAAAATTCTGTGGGGGCTCTGCTCTGTGTGTCAGGCAGCTATATACTATTTTTTGATGGTCACCCACCACCACCCGCCATCACATAATGACGACGACTTTTGGGTTGACGATGAAGCAGAGAGAGAAAGCAGGAAGAAAATAGTACTACTATGTTCAAGTTCTCTTTCGCGCAATAGTGGTGGAAACAAAATAAAACCACAAAAGAGAGCGAGAAAAGAGGATGAAAATTCTGTGGGGGCTCTGCTCTGTGTGTCAGGCAGCTACTATTTTTTGATGGTCACCCACCACCCGCCATCACATAATGACGACGACTTTTGGGTTGACGATGAAGCAGAGAGAGAAAGCAGGAAGAAAATAGTACTACTATAAAATAGTAACAACCTCACACACTTGTTAAAAAACGAACGAATGCTTTCTCAGTGATCATCATCAAGATGATGATGACGACGACGACTGTGTTCGATGGCAGCGGTATAATGTTTTGTTGTCCATATGGCATGTTTTTTTACTGATAGCCAGTGAACACACACACACACGCCCTGTAAATAATAGTGTTTTAGTACGGAGAAGAAAAATTATACGAAACAGTGGTTGGTGGTGTGGTGTTAGTTCATATGACACAATGATTATTTGGACTGAAAGAGCATTTAGTTGTAGCATGATGGCAGAGAGTGTGTGTTATTTTATAGGGCGATGCGAGAGAAGAGAGGAGAGAAAAGTATTATTACTTTTGCCACAATGCCGATAGCCATCATCATCATCATTAACGACAATGGCGGTGTGTTTGCGAACCATATTATAGACCGTTGTAAGAGACCGTTATGTGTGTTCTCTGTTTCCGTGTTGTGTACCTCTGTTTGTCTGTTTTTTTGGACGAGTTACGTTACGTTACGTTTCTCCAATGCTTCCTACAATTTGGATGAAGCGTTTGATATGTGATGTGTGTGTGATGATGATGACGACCTCTTTGAATAGGTTGTTTTGAAGAAAATGTTGTTTGTTTTGCCTTGTTTTCTTCTGTGTAAAATGTAATGTCTGTGTGTGTGTGTGGTCGGTTTGGCCGGGCTCTAATCTGGCCGTTTTGATGAACTGGCTCCTCCGGGTCTTTTTTTCTTATTCTTCTTTTTAAACACAACGACTATTACGTATTACTACTAGACATAGCGGCTTTTAGTTTTGGTCGGCTGTTCAGCGGCGGTGTGTGCGGTCGTAAACTACTATACGGACTCTGCTTTTTGCTTTTGCTCTACATTTTGCTGCTGCTCGTTTTTTACTGCCTTACGTTTACGTTAGAGTTGCTCTGGATTATTATTACCGTTTTGAGGCTTTCTTATGTAAATATGTTTTATTTGAAAGGTAGCGGTAATGTTATTAAAGTTTTTACACCATTTGGGATAGAGAATTAGAGGCGGTGAGCGAACGAGAGAGAGGTCAAGCAGAGGATGAAGAGAAAGTTATATATAGTTTTTCTCTTGCCGTGGTACATAGGTGTGTGGAGGTCGACGACGATGATGATGCTCTATGAAGGTAGACGAGGAAAGTTTGTGTGTGTGTGTGTGAAGAAAACAATCGCGCCCGCTGTCTCTCGGTGTCTCGTATATATACAAGTGGATTTATATTCGAAAAGCTTTTGTTGCTTTCGTTGCTCTCCTTCCTTCATTCCTTCTCATTTAAGTCTCGAGAGCTGCTGCTTTTCATCCCACTCTCTCTCGGAATAACTTAACACTGTAATAACAACATTTTCCAAGCAGCAGTAGAAGGCTTAAATACCCGCGCTTTGGATAAGCAGGATGGATGATGAGAATGAGACAAAAAGAGAGAGAGAGAGAGAGAGAAAATGTATTTAAAAGTTTTTGTCGCAGCTTTGAATGCAATTCGTTTCGTTTTGCATCTGTTTTGCTAAATTGAAATTTCCTTTTGTTTGCTCGTTTTTTTGTTGTTGTTGAAAAGTAAAGTACTTACAATGAAGAATACGTTTTTATTCTCTCTCTCTCTCGTTCAAAAGAGAAAGCAAAGTTAGTCGCTGCTTGCATTCATGATAGTATATGCTACTAAAATACACTTTGCATTCATATGCCTATAGTTTTGTAAAGTTGTTTGGATAATTTCATCCAAAAGGAAGAAAAAAGTTTTGATTTTAGAGAAAAGAGATTCTCAGGGGAGAATTGTGTGTTTTTGTATGTATATAAAAGTAAGTAGTTAGGTAGGTTGGAGCAGGCAGACTCGGAATTGTTCTTGTTGTTCTGTTGGTTTAGCTGTAGTCAGGACTCTCTCGGTATGTGTTTGTTGTGAATGTATATGTGCTCGGGATCTCCGTCTGCTTTTCTGGGAAAGTAACTCCGTTGCTTTGAACTGGCAATTGTATGGCTTTGTTGTTGTGCTAAGGGATGTGCCCATTGGATTGAGTTGAGCCGTTTTATAACGAGTCGGGGCAACCTTTTTCAGATGATGAAAAGAGAAAAGCTCCGTACTTCTTTAAAATACATTTTACTTTTTTACGTAATGAAAATTCCTAACGTTTTGAATGAAGCTCCGCAAAAACGGTAGAAGTAAATTTAAATCGTGGATTTACAAATGTAAATGACAGGCGAAAGATCCATTTGATAAGTGAAATTTCTTAATCAGGGAACGGACCAAATTTTTGTTTTTGTTCGTTTTTTTGAGTTACTTTACAACAACAACAACAACTTGTGTATTATTTCATCACTACTTACGCCGCTATTGTTTGCTTTTGCTTATGCTCGTTTGCCTGCCTGCCTGCCTGCCTGCCTGCATCTGCATCAGATCACCGCGTGATCACCCCTGGCTGTCAAAAGGTTTCATTGTGTGTGTAAAATTTGTTTTTTTTGTTGCAGCTCGAACGACGAAAGACGGGAAACCAGAACCATGCAAATCCATCCAGAAAGTGGAGTGGAAATCATCTAGAACCGGGTGAGTGGTTTGCACACAAAAATAATAATAATAAAAATAATAATATTTCATAATACCACTATACGCTTTCACTTCGTCTCTCTGTAAATTAATGACCCGAAACGGTTCGGTTTATATGTTCATATAAGTTTGGTGGATTGAAGAAAGCAGCCTGCACCAACGCAGCTCGTTTTTGCATTGTTTTCTTCTCTTTTGAATAGAGAAAAGGCAAAAGTAAATGTATGTAGCCTTATGTAGATGTAGTCAGTCGTCTTTGTATGTTTCAACAAATATTTCGTTCAGCAACAACAACAAAGAGTTAGAAGAGTTGAAACTTTTTTTTAAAAAAACTCGTAAAGCTCTTGAAGGCATGCTTTAGGATGATGATGATAAAAATATGCATGCGTGGGCTTTTTTACCTTACAACACAAACTAATTCATTTTTCTTTTACTACGATTTCATTTTTTTATTTTATTTTTTGACTGGCATGTATCAAGTCAAAAAGCTAGCGAGCTAACACAGAATGAAGAGTAATGGGGGAAAATACATTTCTTGGTGAAAAGCAACGGAGCATATTCATTTTCTCCTTGTGTGTGTCTAAGGAGAGGTATTTTTTAGGTATGAAGTGTTCGGTTGTGAAATGTTGGCTTGTGGCTAAACTACCTTTTTTAAGACGAGTTGAAGTTGAATACGCATGAAAATAGTTTAAAGAATTTTTTTCTAGTAGTACATTTTAAATAGCTTTACCTTATGCAACATTCGTTGTTGGTCGTGGTAGTGGTGGGCAGTAAAAAGGTGTCCTCCAGTACAGAGACAGAGAGAAGAAAAAAAAACAGTTTCTTCTCACTTATCTGGAGGCAAGATCGATAGTTATTGTAATACTTTGTCAGATTCTCTCGTTGAATAGCAAGAACTAAGAATGGTACTGCTCAATGCAGTGCCCTTCTTGCGTTGTTTGAACAAAAAAGCAGTGAAGTAGGAGTGTTGAGACTGAGAGAGAGAGAGGAATGTTAAAGGAAAAAGCAAAAGTCAAAGTCAGCCACGTTTGTTTATAGCTTTCTGAAGAAGAAAAAAAATGTACAAAACTGAGTAATTCTTTGGAAATAGTAGCAGCAGCAGCAGCAGCAGGAAAAATACTTTCTACCACGTATACATAGAGTTCATAGGTTTAGTAGCAGCTACTTGCAGAGAGAGAAAAAAAACATTGTATTTTAGTTAGAAAGTGTGCAGACAGTCAGAGAGAGAGAAAGTATCGAGTGGAGGAAGGCACTTAACACACACACAAGCAGTAGTGGTAGCAGTATCGTTGGCTCGGAGCCAAGAAACGAGTACTTTTCTGCAACTCACTTACTTTACTTTGCTCCAGAAAAAGAAGTTTTTAGTTTAGTTTAGTTACATAGTTTTGCTCTCGCTCGCTCTCTGGCTGTATAATATGAATCTATAGGATGGAGTAGTAACGTGAATGTGGTGGTGGTGGTAGTAGTAGGACCTAGGAGGTCATATGTACCCGAATCTGCTATTAAATATATTGCAGTGTGCAATAATAACAGGACGTAACTGGAATAGAAACGGTTTTCATGGAAGATACCGAGAGAAAAGAAGAAAAAAAAAACACAGTTAGATTCGTTTTTCATCATCATCCAAAAAGAAAAAGAAAATAATGTTGGGCCGGAACGAAATACAGTGGGAGTGAGAAGAACGTTTAAAAAACTGGAGACTGAAAACTCTAGTACCCAAAAAGCTAGAGTACTGCGTTGGGAATGAATTGATTGTTGTAGGGAAATGGACTTTGGAAAAAAAGATTTTGTTCCGTTGCGTTACGAATACGATTCAGTCAGAAAAAGTAAAAGTAAAACTGATGTTGTAGCACTACTGCAGTAGCAGATTACAATGTGGAGCGTGTTGAAGAATATTATGGCGTTTCCCTTTTTGCATTCATGAAAAAAAAATCTTAAATCTGATATGTGATATTTTGCTTTCTCTACTTACTACCCGAACAGGGAAAATTTTGTGATATTTTCGGGGGGACTGACGGCCGACCGGGTAAGAAAAAAAAAGAACGATTTATTCCGAAGCACATAGAATAAAGTTTTATATAATTTTCAAACAAAACGCTTTAATAATGGATGAATGGAGCTGAGATGCAATATGTCAATGAGAGTTAATTAAGCACATCTGTATGCATAGGCCGGGAAGACTCCATCCCTGACTGTGATTCACGGAAAGACCACTACCGTGCTCGAGATGGAACATAATGTCCTCGACTTCATTCCTGTTTGCGAAAGTCAATGGGACTCAGGTCAGTAGTGGTAGAGTGGTAGTACTACTCGAAGTAATAATATAAAATATAACGGTTTCAACATGTCATCACGGCCATGGAGAAACGGAGAGTAGAAAATTTAAGCTTTCCAACTGAATGAATTTATTGATGGTGGTGAACATCTTTGAACGGACGAGGAGCATTCGCGTCACCTGCTACTACTACAAAATGTAGACATGAAGGAAAAGTTGAAAGTTGTTGTCCATGTCTAGTTTTGGCAGTGTAGCACATTTCAAGAGCACTCACTCAGTCAGAGCTCTTTTCAACGCTGTGTCCTTGTAAAATTGGCCAGTTTGCTTTGTAATGCGACGTATTATGTAACAACCTGTGCCCACTTACACTATCTCGGGAAAAGATATGGGATACTTTTGAAAACGCTTGAGAGGAATATAAGACTTGTCAATTTTTCTAAAGTGTACACAATGTCGTTGTTACACACTGGCCGTTCTGTTCCATTATTCACTAGTGTAGTAGACCTTTTCAACTCTTTATCAAATTCTTTTGGAAGAATGGAGAATGATAAATAGGAGAGAGCCCTGGCTGGTTTTACAATTTCAGAATTTGTCAGTTGAGTTGGAGTGTGAAAGGAACCGTGATAAAGTATGAAGTACGCGAGCCTCTTTACAAAGCTCCAGAAAGCGAGAATTGAAAAGTGTTGTTGACAATGTGAATATTTACGGAGTCGGAAAGTTTTTTTTTTTAACAAATGTTTTTATTTATTTATTTATTACTTGCTTATTGATGATGAGTTTGAATACATATAAAAAATATTGCAGAAATTCAAGACCCATACGCGATCGTGGTTCTCCTTCAACAAGACTTGGTGGTGATCGATTTGACAACGCCTGGCTACCCAATGCTTCGAGAACCCTTACCCCATGGACATTCACGAGTCGCCAGTCACGTAAGTTTGTGAAAGTTTGTATTTCCATTGCTTTCTCTCTTTCTCCTCTGCCTTTGTGACTTGTCAAATCACACCAATAGTATGTTGAATGATTTGCCGGATTTGGAGATTTTACAAAAAATGTTTACAAGACACGCAGAAGGAGAAAACGAGCGTTAAAAACGATTTCGTCGTGTTTTTTTTCTCTCTCTAGATGCTGCTTCTACATTGCGGACTGTCCCGGTGACTTGATCCCTGCGTTGTACTCGGTCGGCTCGAAAGCCATCAAGAAAACGGGATTCAGTGATAAAGACTGGCCTATCGATGGCGGCAACGTAATAAAGGCTTTTTTTTAGTATTTAGCAAGTAGCGAATTTTCTGTAGCGTTTTGTTGAGTTTACAATATTTTTGAGTGAAATTCTCGCAAAGAAATAACCACATCATTGATTTTATTATTATTGAATCTATTTTCTTTCAGTGGGGCGCTACCTGTTGTTCCTACGCTGAGATTATTATCACGGGGTGAGTTAAAACATTCTTTTACATGGGATGATGTGATGTATGAAGAGGCAGGTAGTACAGAAATGTGGGCATAAAGCAAATATCTAAAAAAAAGAAATGTTGCGGAATTGTTAGTTTGTTGAGTGTAGACACGTAGACGTTAGCTACAAGGTAGTATTTTGATGTTGCGGAGGTGCAATCGATATGGCACATGTGTGTTGAATATTTGATATGAAAGTAACTCGTTAATGGAGTTTTCCGGTGAATAACACTTTGTGTGGGCAGATAGAGAGTTGAGATGTGAGTGGAATGCCATGCTCCATTATATTTTCGTAAAGAAGATGAAAGTAATTTGCATCTCTGTAGAATAAATCGGCGTGTAAACATCAGGACTTGTAAGGAAATGTCTGTTTCTTGAAATGTGTAACGTTTTGTTTGTTTTTTCATTTCATAATAGTCACGCGGACGGAAGCGTAAAGTTTTGGGACACGTCGTCCACTAGTCTGCAAGTGCTGTACAAACTGAAGACGTCAAAACCGTTTGAGAGGCCAAAGAACCGTCGGTCGACGGAGTCATCGGCGTCAGATGACGACCCGTTTGCCGTTCAGTACCTGGGACTTTGTAAGTGTATTACTTGCTATTGTTTATTTCAAACGTAAAGTTACATAAAATATTAATAAGGCCAATAACGAATATTTGCCATCAAGACGATAGTTGAGTCGCGCGACCATGTGTTCATGTGATTTAAGTCGTCAAAGTATTACATTAATGCTGTTCATCTGCCTTATAGGTCCCGAGTCGAGATTACTAGCCGTTGCT
>VYYJ01003958.1:0-14826 GCA_021029165.1 Cyphoderus albinus
CAAAATTAAGGAAACGTAAAGTGAGGTAAGGTACTTTTGATATTATCTTAAGTCGTCTTAAGTTAATTCTATCTCAGATATAAAAAAAATTGAAGAATTTACTCTTACGATAACTTATAAAACTAGAATCCTGCCCGAATAGTATACATAGTAAGTAGAAGAAACTTGCTCTGTTAGTTTCAAGTATATCACACCCACGACACAATTTTAGTAATTAGCAAGAAATGAACCCAGTTTTATCTTTTAATTAGTTCTCTTGATAAGGCTATTGCATCCGGTGCGGTAAGGAAATGTTGGTTGTTTACTCATTTTGGTTTATTATGCAAGAATACAACATGACATACGCCTTTATGGAATGTACACTCTTATTGGTTTCCCCGTATAATCCGAAACGAGAGAAATACGTATGTAACTAGTTTTCTTCCAGGAGTAACCTGATACCAACGAACTGAGATTAAGAAAATTAAAATACATACTGCATTGAAATTCATCCCGCAATCTGGCTATACATTATGGGAATGACTGAAAATAATAGGTAATATATTATAGGTTTGTGATGTAGTAATGCAATGGAAGAAATCAGGAGTCCTGATTCAGGACTGCGGTTGGCACCATCCACTTTATCATCATCCAAAGCCTAGGAAAATATACAGATTTAAGATAATCTAGCTATAAAAACAGTATTGCGTAAAAGAAGACCGAGGCCCGACTGAGGATTTCGTAATTGCTTCGTTTGAGTTGCGTTGAAAGCAGGCAGATTTTTACGAGATATGTTACTGTTATTACGGTGCTAGATTGCTGATAATGGATTTTTTGTGCACAGATTTTTAGCACTTCTTTTTGCTACTTTACTGTCATTGTTATTTCGACAAGACGCAATCTTCAATCACGTTCTTTGTTGTCACATTACTTTGACTGCTAATGCAAAAATGGTCATATGAGGATGTAGCCTTTCATTTTTCTGTTCTTAGCAAGACCAAGGTTATATAAAAATGTGGTATAATAACTGCATTGCACTCTAAAATTGCTTGCCAATACTGAGAGGAATCCTTTTCATTTCATAAGTCTTTGTTTTGAATGTCCTTTTTGCTACTGAACTTAATTTTTTTTTCTTGTGTAAGTCGTTGTCAGCAAATGGTGCCAGTGCCAATTGGGAACCACGTCGTAATCATACCTACATTTAATGTAGGATACATTAACTCACTGATACTCTATGATAACAACAATAAAGAATTGAAACGGAGATCTCACAATAGAAATAAAAGTAATGTGAGCGCAATGAAAGACTCGAGTCTTCAGCTCACTCAATTCGTTTCATAAAAATAAAAGTTTTTGCTACTTAAGTTGTAACAGTTACTACAATATATAAGGTATCGTTTTTGAAGACATAAAATTACTTAGTAAGCCAGTCCTCATCTTTGATTGGATAGTAGTATTTTATTTACACAGGCGCAAGGATGAAGAAATATTGTTTTCTAATCTTGTCTACACGAATTCGATAGAAGGTATTGTCAAAAATGCATGTATTTACAACGGTACAAACTAGGCGAGGTAAGCAATAAAAATAAATACAAGCGATTCTTTTAATTTTAACTTTTGTTCTGCTATTGAATAGAATAGACCTTGGCACAACCATTATAAACAGATTTGAAAAGAAAATCGTTTAAACCACGAATAATCCGTACTAAAGTGAGCAAAAGGTCATTTTGCAGGTACTTAATTTAGGATTTTTAGATGAGATGAAATTGAAGAAAAGAATCGTGACGTTCTCGGATTAATACTCAATCATTAAATCTCGCTGCGAATTTTGTGGCCTTCTGTGCGTGCCACGAGAGCATTACTCATATAATTTCCTCTGACTACCTAATAATCATTCACGCATTATGTTCTTCTGACACGTTTGTTGTGGTGAAACAATTTAGCACTTCTCATGAGGAAAAAAGGAAAGTATTTTCACCTCCTGAAAATATACTCAACTTAAAACAGGATTATCGCACGAAGTCACGCTGTGACTTATACAAAAGTATAGCTGAGCATAATTTTGCAAGCTGATGGTAACCAAAACCAATGGTGTAAAATAAATGATAGCAAGGTTTGCTTAGATAATAGGCATCTAAAAATGCTTACCTGCAGCAAAGTGTAAAGCCGTGCTCCTTCTCCCGGAGTTGTCCCTGGCATTTACATTTCTCGGACTAGCCATTTGCTTGACTCGCATCAAGTCACCGGCCTTGCATGATTCAAACAAATGCTTCAGTTGATCCTTTGCTGAAATTGGAGTGGATACACCCGAGTTCGAAGTACTGGAACTTCCACTGACACAAGTAGGGCCTCCTGGATTTCCCCCGCTGCCGTTCATACCCGTAACACCACCACTTTGGCAATTGGTGCTGCCATGAAGCAATGTGCTGCTACCAGACATACCGTTACAATTACTCGCACTTCCTGGTCCACAGTTGCTAATACTGCTGACGATACTCATGTTCCCAGGTGAGGTTTCTCGAACCTCCCTTAACGTACCGTGGCCACAACCAGAGTTACCGACACCGCCGTTATTAACACAGTTGTTGCCCCCAATACAGGCTCGAGTCACACCATTGTTTGCTCCACTCATTAACATACTGTGAAGACAGGATAAACTCGTACAACTTGTTCGAGGCATGCTGGAATTTGGTGTGCCTTGCGCTCCATACATCCCAACTCCCCCGTTGCTCATCATCATACCCCCTCCTCCGCCTGGAACTGGAGTGCTGCTTCCAACTGGTGGTGGAGGGGGTGGCAAACCAACTGCTCCAGTCACTGAGCGACATGGACTGCTGCCACAATCGGATGGTGTATCGAGTCCGCCATTTCCTCCTCCACAGAGACAAGCAGAACCCGAGCAATTATTATTTAGTGATATGCTTCCATTTGAACCTGGACAGTTACAAGAGCAGCTTCCACCGCTGTAGTTGAGACCAGAAGTGTTGGAACTGCTTCCAGAGAGTGGAGTACAAGGGCAGGAAAGTGTGGTGTGTCCACAAGAGTATCCCGAACTATTTAAATGACTATTACTTCCGTCCATTTTAAGTTTGTCAGCTTTCTACTTTGACCGCTGGTACTAGAAATTTGAGTATTTTTCTCAAAATTTGCAGAAGTAGGACCAGTTAATTTCTTGATGTTTGGTAAAAGGTGAAGCGTAGTTCATAGTTGCTGATAGTTTGGTGATGTTTGAATAAAATGTTGTAGAATAATAATTTTTAAACGATCAATAAGCGAAAAATTGCTTTTTGTGATTACAGTAATATCAATTGAGTTTTTGTCGAAGAAGGTAAAATTGTGATTAGCAATATCATAATTTTCTCAGCAACATTATTGAAATTATTATTATGAAATTTATAGCCGTGTAGCATTCTGTCAAAGCAATAATATTGTAACATCTATGTTGTTGTTGTTGCTTGAAGTTTGAGATAAATTTCAGACTTTTGCAAAATAAATCTTTCCTGAAAAAGACAATTACTTGAGTGAAATTGGTGAAATGGTTGGTCACAACACTCATCAATATAATATCACATTTTCATGAATTTCCCAGGAAGTAATAAGAGAAATCTTCTTGGCTGCACAGTAGCTCGGACATGATTCAATTTCAATTGTAGCCACTTCTACGAGTAACAACTTCCTTTGTTTTTGACATGCTTGAATTGTTGATTTCGAATGTTGTGCTTAGATGGGACTGCCTTGCCTCTTTATGCATAAAGTGATTATTATTTATGGATGACTAGTTCCAAAATATTTTTCTACTATTCCCACACGTGTATTCAAATTTGTGATTTGATGAAGTTTCTCAAATCAGTCATTCTCCTTTGGTAATTTTGGTAGATTTTTTCTGCGGCAAAGTCATTTGGGAAAATATGAAATTTCTTATTTTTGACCAAAAGGATTCCGTGGGTAAGAAATGCGCTCAGTTCGCATGTTAAATCACAGCACTCCAGTGGTTCGTAGAGAAATCGTTATCGTTCGCATTCCTTGTGGTTTTCAAATAAAAAACTATAAAAAGGAGCGTCTATTTGAGAAATTATGCAAGCCAACGAACTCGTCGAGTGACAAGCAAAAAGTAATTTTTCACACACTTTGAAGAAATAATGATTGCACAAAAGCGCTAATGATTCTCTATCATCCGGTAGCAGGCGACACCAATGCTTTTGATTTGTCAAATAATAATGTGAATTGAATAACAACGATTGAGCATCTGGTCCACAAAATTGATTGTAGAAATAAAAATGCGTTGTAGTAAATGAGATCCTTTTAAAAATGATTGTAGATATTGATATTGTTTTCGTGAGAGTTTAAAATTATCGTCGTATTCACAGTTTGAAACTCATTTTCATCCTGTCTGTTGGTGTCAACTGTTGAGCTTGTGGCCAACAATGCAATTCTGAAAAACACAAAGAAAAAAATACAATAAGAATGAGATACATTAAGTAAGATCTATTTTATGTACCGCTATTCCTACATAATATTTCATCAAACTTTTCAGATATCCTAAAATTTTAAGCTAAACCATTGCAATATTCATCATCCGTGACCTTAAATTATGTATAGTTATTTCACTGTAATTTTTGAACAATTTATTAATAACTCTTGTTAAACGGCTCAAGGATATGTTGCTTGACTTGGCAGAAAAATTAGCGAAAACATTTTCAAAATTGTAGTTGACAACACAAATCCATCTTTAAACATAGCCTGTCTAACAGATTCTGCACCGTTTGCAAAAATATACCAAAATCCCTGTAGTGGATTCTGAGAGAATGTTGCTGCATGTGGACGGAGGGACTAACAGTGGAATCGGAATCGCATAATATAATGTAGGCTTTAAGCACAGCCTATAATAATGATTAATCACAATTGTTAGAACCAATCAAGTGACTTGAAACAAGTCCTTAGTCCTTAGTTTCTTTGCAGTGCAAGTATTGTAATTGTGCATATTCTCTCTATCTTTAATAATTCTGTTTAGGTCGATGGGTTCAATTCTGACTTGCGGCATTATGTTTTCATTATGCACTTAAATTTTATGGCCGCTTTGTTTTTCTGTGAAAAATATTGTTTAAACATGGTTTTCTTGCGCATGCACACCTGGCGTTTCATTTACAAAAAAAAAACTTTTTTCTCTCTTGAAATAAAGGTATAAAACACAGCGTGGGTGGTTGTTTTAAAAGATTACTAGCTACACTAGAACATAAACCATCAAGATGATTTTATCTTAATTTTGTTTCTCTACATGTGCTTTTAACGATACAGTGATAATGGCTAATGAATGCCTCTGAAATTGTGCCCGTTAAATTTTACGTTTTAGCGACAACTAGTTTTAGTATGAAAATGGATGTGAAACGATGCTTTTGAATAGGACAACGATCATCGTGCTGCATCATTCATGCATGATAATTATTATGATCTTTTGGACTTATCAGGTACATTAAAAAGTTACAGTGTAAAGCTTGGCGTGTTATACTTTGACAGGATAACAATTTACACTTGCCTTAGCAAGATGTTTTACATAGTGATTTTATTTGCCACGCATGCAATTGTCAGCAAAACAAATCCCACTCGTACCGACCAATAAAACCTTTACTAGAGATGACCTTTGACTTTGAACTGTTATACTGAAAAATAACGGAACTTGCGATTCGCTTTGTTCCATTATTATTTTACAACTCAGGAAAGCCATTGTTCAATTTTAACAGGGAAGCGTCCCTGCACTAATACTTTTTAATACTTGGAATAAAATATCCATCAAAGCTTTTTCTGAAGAAAGATAGAAGTGCACACATGCACAACGTTTCAGTCCAAAATAAGTTTATTTCAATGCAGCTGTGATGAAGATCGGTAATTATCATAATTATTAATGAGTAATAAATTTTCGGATGTTTTAATGTAATGCACCACTTGCAGCATCGATTGATCTATTTTAGTCTGTCAGGTGTTCTTGCCAACTGACTGCTAACGAAAAATACAAAATGGCATTGGCAAACAGGAAACTTCATTGCAGATTGCTCACCTTCTTTCACTCGAGCGAACACTACTTTTCCGCAGTTTCTTGTAGGTTATTTAGCCACCACTGCCAAGCCTTCGGCTACTTTCAGATTTTGCAGCAATACAATAGGTGGTTATTTTAAATTGAAAGAGAAATATTTAACTAAAAAACTTGAATACACACCCACAACAACTCTCTCTCAGTGAAATGCCTACCTGATTTAAGATGGGAAATAACAACTTTATACAAGAAATCTTTGGATGCTGCATTCAGCAATTTGCTGTTCGTGATTTGTGAGTATGTCAAAAGATTATCTGCCATCACCATTTTACACTGAATTTCTCAAATAATTGTCATCATCTCTGTGTCAATAAGAAGAGCTTTCACAACAGTTCTAGAGAGGGATCCGCGTCAGAATGTCAGTAGCAATAATGATCCTATAAAACGATAAAAAGTAGCACATGGGAAAGATTTTGACATCGTCATCACCGTCATTGAGTGAATTTATTGTAAGTAATAAATAATAATCACCTATCATCGTGAATCTAATAAAAATTTCGATATCGAATTGAAATATATGAAATATGGATATTCCTGCGAACAATTGACGGATGATTTTTATAACGAAGGAAATTGACTTTTTATAGATGCATTGAACCTAAAAAATACAACATTGTATAAAACAATGCATTAAAGGTGGATATTGCTTTACCCAAAGCTTGGCAGTGGCACAGAAATCACCATCACAGTGCTTTTAAACATTGAATTGAGGTCCACGATTATTTCAATTTTATTTTATGATTCATTCATGATGAGGCTCTTTCCTCAATATCTTCACAGTGATAGGATACAAAATGATCACAGTTTAGATTATATTTACTTGTAAAAGAATCAAAATGAAATGTTCCATCTTCTTTCACCCTTTTGAAATATTTTTTATTAAAATGACAAGTAGCAGATTGTTTTTGCATGGTAGACTAGAAGTCAATTAGCAATCCGACTACAGCAGTAACTCAGACAAGAAGCTCTTACAAAGTCTCTGATACGTACTTCATCTCTTCAATACCCATTTTCGACTTGGTGCCCAAATGACGATTGTTATAAAAAATGCAGCTTTACATTCACAATCTTTAGTTTTGCAAACTGTAATTTATTATATTTTTATTCGCGATTCGCGAACGCGAACTTGTAATTTTTTCACAATGCACAAATCAGGTTCTTTGGCTCGGAACAGAAATCTTTTGTCATATTGTTGATCAATGTTATAAAATTTGAATCCCATTCTTCGTCTCATAACCGAAGTCAGTCATTCAATCGTCAATAGCTCACTCCTGTCATAACTTATTTCCACATGTTTCATTTTCTCAGTTTATTGGTCAATGTTATGCTCACTTAAATGGTAAATTGGAATAACAAATGATTATAATGACGACGTCACTGCTACTGTGATCCGATAGATTTAACTGGTGATGTGATGATAATGATTACAATTTGATTGTCATCAAATGCAAATTCTCTTCTCGTAATACTTTTCAATGTCTCTTCTTTTTATTTATGTAGCAAAAAAAAATTTTCATTATAAATAACATTACTAAAGTAAGTATCGAGCACCAACACATTTAAAAGAGTTAGCCACCCAGAGATTGTAGGTTGGAGCCATAACATGAAAGATTGTACACTTTCATGAAATTGGTTATTGTGCAAAATTGAAAAATATACTGTCAGAAATAAAACGACAATGTAGGGCAAATGTGGCACCTACTATAAATAAAATTGATATCCAACGATAAATGCGGATAACTCTACTAAAGTAAAACATAAAAAGCAAGATCTTCATTGACAAGTGGAGATTGAAGACTTTTTGTGAGCAGCTAGAGATATTCATATCCACACTATGAAATGGCCACGTATGAAAAGGTAGGAAGTGCATAAAACAAAGATGCGTAAGAAACGTGATGCTTCTTTTTACCAATAAAAATTGTAGAGAACTCATTCCGTGTTTGGACCGCCGCACTCAACTCATCACGACTACAGCAGTACTCTTTCTCGAATTTAGATAAGCACTTTTATTGCAGTTGTAGGAATAAGTAACTACCAAAGAAAAGAGACTGAAAAATTATTATTACAAATCAAAAAGGTGTGTGTGCTTCTTTTTCTGACATTTGACTTGAGAGATAATGAAGATTGATAAGCTCACACAATTTGAAACAAAATACAAAAATAGTACACACTTTGAAATTCAGAAATTTTTAGATGTTTATAAAGCAACGGTGTAATACATGAGTACACCAGTTTCGTATTTTCTTTGTGGTTGAAAGCATTATCTTTTCTCAGAATTCCTATTAAATTAGAATACGAAAATAGAGCCAAATCGAAGTAAACATTGTTTACAATAATTTACTGCGTTGAAATCGTGAACACAGAAATCGTGTTTCATTTGCCATGTATTTAATGGCACGGGAATATGCGTTTTCGACTCGATCAAAATATAAGGAGTCAACGATTGTTTAATACATTCAAACATTTTTTACTCCAATGCAACAATTCTGATGAACACAATATTCGCATACATAACATTGATCAACCCCAAAATTAAATTGTTACATTTTTATAATACGGTATTTGAATATGGGTCCTTGAGTGTCGTTTACTTTTTTCAATTTCTCTCAATGTTTCGCATTATTTAAAAAATTAACACCTTTTCAAACTTAGATTGACCAGTCAATTATTTATTGTGCCTGCACAAATTCAATGGGGCACAATTTCCTGACGAAGATGAATTGGTGCCAACATTATTAAGGACAAGATATGTATATTTTTGTCACATTATCTTCACTAAATTGCGTCGTTTGCAACTTTTAGGGAAGTGTTATTTATAAAAATTTATATTAAAATGCGAGAGACTTTGTTGCGTGAGTGGCGATGAAAGAAAAGATGTAATAAATTAATTTACCTATAACCATGTCACTTGTCAATCATTTGAAAAACAAGTTAAGAGCAACTCTGTATACATCTCACAGTTTGAGTCAAACTGTTTGACATGACACGTGAGATGGGAGTGGAACAGTTTGGTGGTCAAAAGCAATGCGAATGCGAAGAAGAGAATAATTGAATGCGCATAATAATTGACTTAATGTACATACATTGCTCATTGCTCCCATTAATAATATTTTGACATGCTTCTTAATTCCTGAAAGATAAAAATGTGATCGCAAGGCAGGTTCTCAGCAAAAATGTCCTTTCTCGTTCAATTAATTTCTTATTACATGAGTGACTGATTGCATTGATAGAATCCACGAAATTTTTAGTCCTCGTCTTCAACGACACAAAGGTAAAGACGGTGAAAAATTTAGTGACTCCATCCAACAATGAAACATTTCCATAATGTTCATTGTGATGGACGTGGACAAGTCTGTCTAAACAAGACAAAATAAACAATCCCAATTTTAATACTGCAGATGTTTAACCTAGATGCAAATTTTTATCTGACCCAGACAAGAAGAGATAGAATACACGTGATAAAAAATTCATGCATTCATAAAAGGTATGTTTTAGTATTATAATCAATGAATGAAATGTGATATTAATGGTATACCACAACTCACGATTGCGCATGTGGCATTTTTCAAAGGAGAACGCGTCCGTGGTATTAAAAAAACTCGACTTGAGTCACTTACCTTTAATACTAATATTAATATTACCCATGCACTGACTTCTGCAATGCAAACTAGGAATCAAAATAATATGCAAATGTAATAAACTTTTCGGTTCTTTTTAAACTTCAACACTTTCAGTTCGCGTGCGCTGCTTACTGAATAGGCTGTATAATGTAATTACTATCAAACACTGCTAAGATCATGTTCGTGTTTAGATCATGAGGCACTGCTTAAATTTCTTTTTAAATCCCGATAACAATCTCCGTGCAGAACGTCATGTCATGACAAGACATCGCCATTTATTGTAATGCGCCGACTTGTCTAGGATGCCAAAATTCGTAGAGTTAAATAACAAGACAACTAAAAGAAACTACTAATTTAAGCAAACATTGTTAAACATAAAGAGACGAATGAATGTTTCTTCTTTTTCTACTTGAGACGGTTTACTCCTCCCTTTCATTGATTCACTTAAACAGGTCTTTTGTTCGAAAATTGGATGAATGAGCAGACATAAATGAATCATGTTATGCTGCGAATTAGTGTCAGTATCAGATTTAGTGACTAACTGTGAGTGGACTAAAAAATTAAAATCAAGTAGGTAGCTGGGTATATATCTATTTTACAATAATATAAAAAACTAAAAATATATGTGTCGTAGGCCCATTACACTTTTTATCTTTAAGTCTAGATATAATACTCCTCTACTCACTTACAATGAATGTCCAACTTGAAATGTGTGCGTTAATGAGTAGGAGTAATTTATTCAAATTTTGAGGATTAACTCCTACCAGTTTAGCAACAGCAGGGTGGTTTCAATGTTAAATAAGTTAAGTAATAACAATTCAACCGTTACGTACTTGACGATTCTGTTTCTCTCTCTTTCTTAGTTTTTAGTGAGACGAATCGTGTATGCGAGAGAGAGAGATTAAAAAGCACCGTAGTAATTTTGTCTCCTCGACTTAATTGTATTAGCCTGGCCAATCAAATGAATACATTATTGTCACCTGGCGCATAGCAAAGATTGATAAAAAGAAGCAGTAACAATAAAAATTAAATTAGAAATTTTTGAACCATCGGTACTTTCTACCTGGTTATTCAAGCTGACAAAAGAAGATTTAGTAATAATTACAGCGGATCAAAATAATCAAAACTAATATCGATAAGCACAAGTTTTAATTCATTGTTTAATTACCCACAAAATAGGCTCAGTATGCGATGAAATTTTTCCTTTCACTGTGCACTGAAGATTGTTCTGAAGTTAACAATACCAGTCTCCATATTACCTGCAAAATCTGATGACAGGTGCCACAGTTTAAAACATGTCCAAGCAGTGAATGATTGAAGGTTTAGCTACCTAAGCAGGTGAATCTGAGTAACTCAAACTCTTCAACTTGACATTATTGTTATCAAAACGAAGAAGAAAGTAATCAGTGGACTTCTATCTTTGACCGTTTTCGCTTATACGAACCAACAAACATCTTCCTTTATTTCGAAATGTGAGTTTTTAACCTAGGTAAGCATATAACATTTCATTTGAACCAACTGTTCTCTTAATAAACAATTTGATTTTGATCATCAAAAGGTTTCGTCTGCCTGTCTCTTCTTGGCTGTCAGTCAGCCCACCTGTTAATATTTAGTCTGAGGATGAGCTGAGGTGGTCAGTTGAACAGTAGAGTGGTGGTAGAAGAAGAACGTTTTTTATTAGTCTCAATTTTATACCAAATACTTTTGTGTACAGTAAAAATCAACCCACAGTTTTTAAGTACTTTTGATATGTAATGAAATCGTGATGGTATCTATTGAAATATCCGAAGGCACATCACTGCATCATGCTCCATTGAAATCTTAAATGATCATTATTGTAATTGTAAATTTTGTGGCGCACTTCAGTGGCTGTAAGCAATAACCGACATAAAATAAACAATTTCAGTCAAATTACTGTTTGACACGAAGGGTTTCTCTTCGTTAGATTTTCTTTGTTATATGAAGCTTTCTTTTGTGTTGTTTAATCAAGTTGAAAATATTCCCAGCAAGATAAGCCCAAAAATGTTAAATACGACACGAAATACTAACTTTCCTATAAAATATACAATGTCCTTTAGAACTTTTTTCTTTTTATTGGATTTGAAAAAGATGCACGCTTTTTACATGCTAGCATTTTATTCCTTTTTATCAAGCATTCGTCTGTCACATTTGATGCCATTGGGTGTTCTCTCGGTTCTTTCTTCTGATTTACCGATTCATCAGGCTCTTCATGTACATAATGAAAAGAGAACCGATGAAGAGATGAAGACGATGATGTAAGCAGATATAGAAAAAAGTTACTTGCGCTTGGCTTGTGGTCTGGTCGTGGTAACCTTATGTACAACACAGTAACCAAATAATATTTTTTCCGTGGCTTGACAAAGCCTCAGAGTTCAGTTTGATATCTCGAGAGAATCTCATAACAAAATCTAATCATGTAAAGTTCAGTTTGTATTTTAAAGGAAAGAAAACCAATTTGGAAATAGTAAAAGTGCTGTAACAGATGCTACGCGATGCAAAATTTCTCTACTGTTTGCTATCACAGAGAAGTGAACTGAACTGAACTACAAAAGTCAGGTTTTTTCTTGTCTCCTTTTTCTTCTTTACAGTTCACTTCCTTGCCTCAAGGAATCATTTAAAATCTTGTACTTACATACATACCTATACATAACCCAGTCTGAAAATGTTAACGCAGCTCACACGACACGGTTCACCACACCATCAATGATCGGTTAGTAATATCCAACCGACAATGATAAAGTATGCACAATGTTTAAGAGGTCTGCCGTAAGCAGGGATTCTTAACGTAAGACTGGGCAAGTCTGCTTAAGATACAGGCAGGACACGGGGCAGGTGAATCTCGTTCACAAACTATTTTTTTTAACAATCTGCGATGCCGATTTCATTATCGAAATGCTAACAAGTTCAAAGTACAGAATTAGGAAACTTACGAACTGCCAAATTCCATGAGTGGTATGTAATCAGATAATCTAATAATCTAAATATTGACTCAGAACAATTAAAGTCAATTGAAACGAATTCATCATCACGTCACATTCACATTTTCCTAATGGCATTTTGTAGTAATGTGAATAATAAATTAAATCTTAATTCATTAGATTAACAAATATAGATTTCCATTTGCATTCAAGAACACGCCTTTCTTTCATTATGCACGTCACTTTTTTTAGAAGATGGAGCTAGAATTTTATGCAAATGTGCGTACTTGGTGAAATTTATTGCCTAACGTCTTAGGCTATTCAATTCTTTTGCTTCCCCAAAAGTATTGTAAAAATAGCAAAAAAAAAATTCGTCAAAGACGACGCAAGTGTCTCAAGAGGGACATTTGAGAGTTACTTGTTCAATCGATGATATGTAGAGATAAAAGTCTACTTTATTTGTTTGTTCACTTTTGTGGTTGAATGTTCTACCGAAAGCATTTATCATTACTCCTATAAAGTCGCCCACACATTTCACTGAATGGAAAGCATAACATTATAATTTTTTGCAGGCTACAGTAACTCCATTTTATTACAAGGAGTAACTGTGATGTGATATGATGTTATGGCATGGCGTGTCTGAATGGAATTGCGATTAATATTAAATGGGGACTTCTTTGGTCGTAAAGCATAAAAGTAAAATAAAACTGTGAGTAATCGTAGGTCTGTAGAGTTGTCTAATGCAGTTGCGGCTGCGGTAAACTTGTATTAAACTGCCGTTGGTTAAGTGTGGGTGTGGGTGGTGCGGTTTGATTGTTGAAATGATACGTAATTCTCATGACAGCTGATTCCCGTGCCGTGCTTAAGAGAAAGAAACCGTGAAGTCACGATGATGGCGCTCTGTTAAGAGCTAAATATTATTAGAAAACATTGCCTTTTAACATTCTAGCGTTACATCTTAAACAAAAGATAATACGGAATTTAATTTAGCTGCACTCTGAAGAAATGACAAACAATGTTAGGTTCGCAAGTCGCAACACCAATATCGTGTTGGCATTTTTGAGTCCATTTTCCATTATTTCTTTGTTAAGCAGCAAGTTTTGAACTCATAATGCATGTCATGACCACGCATGACGTTGTATTACATATTTGCCATTTCCGGTCTGGTCTTACTTACTTCTTTCTTAATGGAAATGCCTGCGAAAAATTGTTGATGGTGATGATGAAAAGAGCATGAGAATGAGAAATAATGAAGTGGTCAGCTCAGCCTGCATTGAAGGTAAAAATCCACTTGGAAGTAGTTCTACAACAACTTGAAGATCTTGTCGCTTGTTTTGTCTGGCTGTCTTGAATAGGTTGAAAGAAGTACTTCACTTCGTCATGGATTATTATTATTATTATATTGTTATTATGCTCATGAATGTAAATTCAACTTCCGTTCACTCGCTACTCACTGATCATCGCCTATGTACTTGTAGGTTAGAGAAAAAGATAAGTCAGTATTTAAAAGGACTGGCCCACTCTTTGACTTTGATATTCCTTCGGATATTTGTTCTTGCGTAAAATATCAAGGGTGTTTCAATTGTTGCCAAAATGTTATGTAAAAGTATGCATTTGAATTTGATTTTGATGGCAGCCTCACGAAGTGGTTTCAGCAAAGGATATGGGAGGGAGAGGAAACGACACCAGAGCACGAAGAGTGGATGTCTTTTATTAAAGAAGAAAATCCCATTTTTACACAAACATGCTTTGTTTGGAATAGCGCAGTGCATCCCCTGTCCCGGATTTTTATGTGACTCAAAAGTGGATGGATGGACACGCTTGGTTGACCAAAATATTCTTTCTCTGCTGTCTCGTGGGAATTCGCATTTTCTTTGAGAACCTGAAACTCACTGATAATGTGAGTGGCTCCACTTTTTGCCTATTTTGTTGTGCCGTGGTGCTTAAATCCTCATCCTGAGAGAATCACCGAAATAAATGCCTTTCTTCTTTTTAATATTTAAAGAGGCGGAAGTAAGAGAAAAGAAGGGATTATTTTTCACAATGACTCACTCCATTAAGAGGATGGAAAGGAAAATACTGGTCTGGTGATAAATGATACATTTCGCATGATACAATGTCCAACATTATACAAACTAAAATGATACATGCCATAAAAGATCCACTAGAAAATTTGATACATATGCAAATGATACACACT